>KV724268.1:13388-64577 GCA_000500205.2 Phytophthora lateralis | reverse complement strand
GCCACACGGAAGAACAATGGGTCTCCCCCTTTCATAAGTTCTTTTGCCGAGCAACGGTGTTGGCCAACGTGGCCCCGTTACAGGACCTGCCTGACGGTGGCTGGAGGGTTGACATGCAAGGTAAGTGTTGCCCGTGTTTCTCGTGGCACAAGTATTGAATGTGCGTTCATGTTCTAGCAGCTCTGCGTACAACCGGAAGGCATGTTCCAGGAGACAAGCAAGTTAAGAAGCGTTTCGCAAACAGAAGCCGTAAGCGCAAAGGTAGAGCGCCTGCAGTAGGACCAGCACTTTCGCTTAAATAAGAGCTACGTTTCATGAAATCTGTTTTAGTGGTGTGTGATTTGTGTTTTTCCGTGAAACGTTGGTGTGTGATTTGTGTGTTTTCCGTGAAACGTTGGACTACATACCGCAATGTTTCAAGTAGACGATTAGCTACGACGCTAATGTTTGCTACTCGGTGCTGCATCTGCTGAGATGACCGCCATGGACGGCGCTGGCACCGTATCATGCTGGGCGCTATTGTTCTTCAAGAATTCTTGCATTGCTGCTACTCGTTCAGCGTTCCGAACGTTGCATTGATTATGACGCCTCATATCAGCTCTCTCTCTACGACCCACCTGAAGTTGTCTGAGGTAACCGTTTCGAGCTCGTTTAAGCAGTATCGAGTCTGGAGACGCACAGATTTCTGTTTCTGTATCGTGGGCGCACATCTCGAGGATTTCAACTTCATCGCGCGGGTCATCTTCTTCACCTTCCTCCATGTCGCTAAAACCGAGTTGCCAGAATCTTGAACGCATTTATTTACCCCGACGATTTCTTAGGAACCGCTCGTCTTGCAGTTTCCTGTCTGCAGATGTAGTGTCTTGTCGGACCAGACGTACTCCTTCACTTTAGGATCGCCATGACGCCAGCACTACACCCAGAACTGACTGTCCATCGGAAAAGCAAAACCCACAATGAACGGGTTTGCAATGATCCCATACTAAGTCCTAGTGAACAGAATCATCCACTGTACAGTTTAGTCGGTCATGGTACTACCATGTTGCTTACGGTAGGAAAGTTCAAATACGGTACTACGGGTAAGAGTACCGTGATTCATTTGATCGTACCGTGATTGATTTGATCATACCGGGATTGATTTGATCGTGTTACTCACCCGTTCGCTATGTTTCAAAAACATTCAACTTGCATTTAATGAACTTTTAATATATTGATTAAAAAATATTGCTTTTAATTTAGGCAATAAATTATCAATTGAAAAAAAATTCATACAATCAGTCAATTTAAAGTTTTATCTTGGGGAGACAAAGTATTTATTTCCAAAAGCGACAGTACTAACTACTTCTTGGCTTTCCTCTTACGACACACCTTACCGACGCGCTCGAAGCGACGAATAAGTTGCACGCTCGAATCCACTTCAAATTCGAGAGCGGCTCGTCGTAGAACTCATCGTCCTCTCCGCCTTCATATCAGCGGTCAAACATCTTACGTGGCTGTTTATCGTCGTACACGCGCATGACGAAGCAGTGCTTGATCCGGCGAGTGCACGATGCACCAACAATATATACTCCGGGCGCTAACGCATAGTCGGCAAGACCGACAAACTGGTGATCGAGGTGCGCGCCTTGTTCTCAGCAAACACGTTGAACGCGAGAGGGGCGCGACGCTCGCGTAGAAACTCGAGAAACTTCTTGATGCCACCGTTCGACACACTGTCCTTCTGCTCCTTCGTGTTTTTGGTAACTTGGCGCTACTCAAACTCTTCGATCAGTTCCAGTGGTACGATGTTGCTGTCGCCCAAAACATGACACGCGATCCTTACAGCCTTGAAGAAGCATCGACCGTCCGCGGAATCCGTGAAGGTCGATAGAAATGTCTTGTTGAACTCCGCGTAGGTCAGGTTAGCAAACTGATCCTTCCACTTGTCGATGCGCAGCATTTCCTTGGCGAAGCCGTCTTCAAATAAAGTAGTAGCCCACACCCATGTAGCGCAGAAGCGGTGGCTGTCATCGCACCACTGCACGAGGTAGGCTTCGTTTGGCCTGTCGTAGTTAGTCCTGTCGAGGAGAGCCCACACGTTCCAGCACTTGGTGGTGTCGTAAACCACACCCGGCTCCGCGATGTTTCGAGTCCCGGTGATGGGGTGGAGAAAAGGCGGAATTGGTAGGGGCAGATGCGCAGCTCGTTGACAGCCGGCGTCCAGAAGACAGCATCCTCGTTCGCTACTTCGCGCTGCGATATGTGCGCAGGCGACGCCGACGCTTTGTTGGCAAGTCAGCATCGCTGTCATCAGAGTCGCTGGATCCTATCGCAATGACCTCATGCTCCTTGTTAGTTTGTCCACAATGCTCGATAGTAGGTAGAGTACTGTCCTCCGCTGGGTAACTGATTGTTGGTCCTCCCTTGTCCGCGTGCTCGCTTGAACCTCCGAGCTCCTCCGACAGCGACTTCGGCAGAACCACCTGTTCAATGGTCTCTGGCTGGTCTTCCAGGAAGGTTCTGGATGACCAACGTCCAGTCGTCCATGCTTGGCCACACCGTAACCTTCGGTGCTGGCAGCACCAGTCCAGGTACACACCTAGCTCCTTATAGTCAAGCTCCGTGATTAGCATGAGCCACTCCTCCTCCTCTCCAGCAGCGCCGGGGGTGCATGCGAACACCCAGGCTGAGGGCCCGAGAGTAGAAGACATCGGGCTCTTCACAGCTACAGCGCCCATCTGGAAATGAGGAGGCCATGCGCTTTTTCTTCCCTAAGGTTAGGTGCCCTAGTCGCAACTGTCCAAGCTGAGTTTGTGTGTCCAACCGTTGGCAATCCGTGCCTGATTGTATGATTCCCTAGTATACTAACCACTATACTAACGAGAATCCGTACCATACAACAAACACAAACAATTTCGAAAACCAAAACACACTCTGTCACGCACGCAACAACCCTTACGCACGCTGCAAGCACTTCCCACACCGCGACACACCCTTGCGCACGTCTACACTATCCACAACCATACCCGCAGCCTTCCTGGGTTGCACCAGCGGACTACTTGTTTTAGTTTGCCGTATGCCGAGCAACTGACGTACAATCCATACGCCGCTCCTTATGCTTGGAAAGGTGTAGTCCGCCTGCTCAAGCATAAGTAGTGCGACTTAGTTAACGAACAACTTGCTATTGTTTTTCTTGCATTACCTTGCTGAACGAGCCCTTGCCGATCACGCGGATGAGCGAGAAACTGTCGATGTTCTCCTTTGTACAGTTCCGATGCCCAAACCTAGCATTCATCATAAAAAAAATTGTTTATCTAGGTCATATCCGTTAATCTAGTTGTGTGTCAGATACGTGTTCGAAATGTATATTTAGTACTAAGTTTACAAAACGTAAAAAAGTTACCTATTTCATTTTTTTTAGAAACATGATATCTAACAACCCTGCGTCGCTTTCACTTGCTTACTGTATGTCGAAAAATTGAAACATGTTATGCTTGTGCGATGTAATATCGCTGCCGGCGCAATTACCGCCCAACGCGCTCACCATGGCCAGCGCTTCCTCCTCGAGCGTGTACTCGTTCCCGCTGCTTAAGCCGCGCGAGATCTTCGGGATCCTGCGCGAGATGAACGTGCCTGCGCCCGAGGACGAGATCCGCGCGTGCGACGCCAGCGCCGTGCGGAAGGTGCTCGAGGCCTTCATCGAGAGCGCCATGGGCGTGACGCGCGAGGACATGGCGCAGATCGCGTTCCCAGGGCTGTCCACGCTGAGCTTCCCGGAGATGCACGCCGAGTCCGCGCCCGAGCTCACGTTCTACCGTTCGGCCCAGCGGCTGCTGGCTGCCTGCGGCGTGGACGACTTCGGCCTGCGCGACGTGCTGCATCCGACGCCCAAGCGCGTGCGACGGCAGCTCAGCGCACTCATCAACTTCACCAAGTTCCGCGAAGAGCGGCTGGCAGCTTTCAGTGAGATCACGAGCCAGACGGACGAGTTGCTGCAGCACAAGAAGCCGCTGCAGGACGGGATCGCGGCGCTGCAGCGGGAGCTGGGCGAGCTGCTGGAGGAGCAGAAGAAAGAGGAGCCCGAGCGGCTCCAGTTGCAGAAAGAGGTGGACGAGCTGGGGAAGGAAATTGATGCACTCAACCGAGAGCAGGCCGTGCTGCGCCCCAAAGTGCTCGAGATGAAGAAAATGCGCGACAAGATGCAGGACGGCGTCACCTCGGCCAAGTTCAACAAGATCGAGGCGGAGAGCGAGATCGAAAAGCTGCACGCGCAAATCATCACGTCGCCCGGCCGCGTCAAGGGCGAACTCAAGGCCATTGCAGAGTCGCTGGAGACGGCCAAGGACGAGCTGCTCGCGCTCGAGGAGAAGCACAACGCCGTGCTGGGCTTCGTCGAGGTGTACGAGAGAGCGGAGAAAGAGCTGGACAGGACCTTCGCACTGCTGGCGGAGATTGACCAGGAAATGAAGGCGTGCAAGGAAGCCAAGCACCAGGTCAAGAACGCCAGCGTGCGTATTCGTGAGCTGCAGCTTCGCACAGCAGAGACTATCACGCGACGACAGCGGCTGGAAAAGATGGTGGAACTCAAGAGGCGAGAGCTAGAGCGCTACAAAGCAGACGCGCAAGTGAAAGAGGCAGCAGCCAGTAGTGCCCTTCGAAGTGCTCGCGAGCAGCTGAGCAAGTTGGAGGCCGTGCACTACGAAGTGCGTCAGCGCATTACTCAAAACACGGATGCCAGTCGCATGGTCGAGCTACAGATGCAAGAGGACGAGGCACACTACCAGAAAGAGCTGAAGGACCTGGAGAAGGTAAGGAGATCGGTCAGGTGGGGTGTGATCGGTAGTTGGTCACGTTTGGCTGTGCTTTTTTTTTGTCGTAGATGTACTCTCGCCTTCAACACGCAGCCGAGTTCTACAACAGCCAGGTATTACAGGCCATCCAGGCGAGCTCATAGCTGCAAATGTATCGTCCTACAAGTGCTAGAAGCTGCCGTGGTCTGTCATGTTACCCTCTGTGAACCACAATTTTGTTCTTGAAGTATCGTCTTCAACATCCTGCTATTGAGTCATCCACACGCTGACTGCCAGTGCAGGTGAAAGCAATGCAGTGATGGTTCATTTCAATATATTAACTTAACAGCTTAGTAGTCGGTCTCCTCTGTCTGATTGTCGCTTCTCAGTTGCGAGAGGGTGGTCTCGTCGCACTGCGCGGCGATGATCCGAACGATGATCGTGTCGTTCGTGATGTTGACTATCGACCGAAGCCGATCTAGGATCCAGTCTGTACTCACCAAAATCGTGAACACAATCGGCACGTCTACACCGAAAACAGTTCTCCATACAGTGAGCACCATCACCAAGCCGGCATGGGGCACACCGGCTACGCCGAACGACGCGATGGCACTAACCACGCCAAGAAACACGAAACGCAACGGCGTCAATAAATCGTGGTAGCCGCCAACCTTGGCCAAGAAAACGCAAGCCAACGGCATATACACAGCTGTGCCGTTCAGGTTACTCGTAGCTCCGAGAGGAAGCACGAATCGTGAAAGTTGGTACGACACTTTCCTGGTCGCATCCACGCAGCGCATGGTCATGGGCAACGTAGCAATCGAAGAGGAGCATCCAAAGATAAAAATCTGAGCCGGGATCATGTGCCACAGGAGCGAGAAAATATTCTGTCTCGTTGTCACGAAGAGCGCCAAGCCAAAGACTCCGATGGTGAGCGTGAACAGCGCCACGATCAGGGTGCCGACCAAAAAGGCGACGCCCTCGACTAGCACTGTCGAAGAGCTGTAGCTAGCTATCGAGCCGGCAATCAGCGACACAACCGCGATCGGGATGTACTTCACCACCATGTTCACCAGCAGGAGAATCACTGCGTTCGCGTGCGTCACCAGCAGTAGAGGATAGTTCTCCACTCCCGTTTCCTTGTTCACGCTCTTCACCAAAGCAACTCCCACCCAGACAGCAAACGCAATGATGCTCAGAGTCGAGGTGCCTGCAAACGACTCGAAAATGTTCCCTGGCACGAGGTCCTTCAGGATGCTGAAAATCTGCTCTGACACGTTCAAGTTCTCATATGCCATGTCCGATGTCGTCAAATAGCCGCTCACATCATCCAGCACGAACAAACTGTTCGGCATCGTGCCGTTGGTCGAAGTACAAGCGAGTGTTCCATTTGATGAGTACGCGAGATATCGGCCGTCATCACACAGAAAACTCAGCGACGGGATAGTAGGTTTAATGGGCACCACAGCGCTCGAGCGGTACAGCTTCGACATGGCGAAGGCGAAAGCTGTTCCAAGACATGATGACGTTACGGAAGCCATGGCAAAGGAGATAATTATCCGTCTTCCAATGGACGCAGCCTTGCCAGCTTCCAACAAGTCGCCAATGCACACAATTACGCTGCAAAACACCATAGGAGTCATCAAACACTTGAGCGCTGCGATAAATAGCACACCAGGCAGCGCAATCCAATCCGCATAAGCGCCGCTGATCTCGTAGCGAATGAGCATTGCGCCGGTCATGAGGCCGATCGCGGCACCCAGACCCACCTGCCAAATGCTCACACTCGCGCCCTGGTCGTACGGCGAAGAGATCATGTCCTTCACTCCCAATCCACGGTACGAAAGCGGATGGTTGTTCCTGGTGATCGGAGGCGGCACCAGGTCCCTCGACCGGAAATCAAACTGCAGTATCGCGCTGTTTGGCGTGAGCGAGAAGCCGCTCTCCGAGTCGTGCGTGCTCTTCATGGTCTCGTCTTATGCTCTCTCACCACGCTTGCGGCTGAGGCCGACCGACGAGTAGGTAGCTCCCTGCGAGATATTGTGTCCTGCCGCCCGCCTCGATTGCTTCACCACCAGGAAATCGAAATGGTTCGGCTCCGTTGCCCAGCCGGCTGCATATCAGCGGAGACACTCGTATAAAATAGCCGCAGCGTGACTTCGACCCAGCAAATCCCAGGATGTGTTTTCGTCCATTCCTTGTCGCGCAACTTCGTCGGTCTGCGGCCTTCACCAGTGGCGAATCACCACGAAGATGCCCTTCAAGGTCTGCCCTTGATGTAGAAGCCCTACGCCAATTTGGCCGCTACCGGTAATAGTGAAGTGATTCCATGCCGTGACGAGATTACCATTACCATTGGTAGCTGAGACTCTTGGGCGCTTCTTGCTCACCTCGCGGAATGTCGGAACCAATCGCATGGATCCTAGCGCTCCACTCCGCTTTGCATTTGCGTGGTGTGGCCAAAACATGGTGTTGAAGGCGATGGCAAACCCTGCGTCCTGTATGAGACCTCTACAGGCACATGTTGTCTTTCGCTCTCACGGGTGTGCAGAGTTCCAGAGTACGCGTCGTCGCTCCTCGGCCGCTGCGAACGTGAAAATGATGCTGCAGATGCCCCGATCCAGCACGACGTCGCTTGCATTCAGCACCAGCAGGAACGCGAGCCTACGACCCGCAGGCAAAGGAGATACACCGAGCAGCTCGTTCTGGAAGGACACGTCCAGCCTCATGCAGCGCGTTCGGTAGAGCTGCACATACTCATCGTCATCGGGCCGCCGAGGAGCCTCTGTGCCTTCGTTCGGCGAATCCAGCTCCAGCAGCTTCAACTTCTTGTTGGCTTCCAGCGCAGCATGTAAGTGGCGAACGCCGTTGGCGCCGATTTCGTTGTGCGCCACGCGTAGCTCTTCAAGGACTGGCACACGGTCTTGTACTTGGCCGCGCAGAGCTGCTGCTAGCACGTTCATTGAGTCCGCGCCAACGAGATTAGCATTGAGGTTCAATGTCCGCAGGTGCTGGCCAAGGTCTCCGCTCAGAGCATCGACGAGTAGCTGCAGCTGCAGAATCCTGCAGCCTTCAACGTCTAGCGTGTGGAGCTGCTGGCAATCCGCGAGAATTGCATCAAGGTCCATGGCTGACAACGCATTACGTCGGAGCTCCAGTGCCTGCAGTCGTCCACGAAAGCCGCCGACGAACCTCTCCAAGGCCTCCGTCGTTGTGAGCGAAGCTGCCATGTCGTTCATCACTAGCTCGGAAAGAGCTGCGCCAGCAGGAACGTGGCTGTCTTCATGGTGCTCCCAGGACATGGCGAACTTCGCCTGTGTCCAGGCCACTCCGAATCCTGGAATAACAACGCAGAGCCATGCGCATTCTTCCTCAACGGAGGCCAGCACCTCCCACTCCTTGTCCTGCGCTCCAAGGCTTGCTGCTTGAACTTCTTTCTCAATGATATGCAGTCGAGGGGATTCTTCGCTCGGTGTCGAGTGGAGCTCAGTGTTACTTGCCAGCAAGCAGCGAAGTGCTGGCGATTCTCGACTAGTTTGCGCTTGAGGTGTAGGCTCTTCCAGCCACTGCATAATTGTCGAGTGTGGATCGCGCAGACACTCGATCCAAGCATCGCTGTCCCTGGGAAACAGTGGATTTCCTGACAAGTCCAGACGTCCAAGCCCTCCACGGCGGAGTGCAATCGCTAACCACTGCCAGCACATTTTGCGGTCCGCAGGATCCACGAGCGAGAACGTATGCGCCAGTGATAGCTCCTCGATACGCGTCTCCTCATGCCGCAGCGCTGAGCAAATGCAGGCAACATGGTGATAACTAAGCGAGTTGTTCGCTAGCGACAAGCGCTTCAACGACGTCTTGCTTCCCCCAGACGAGATACCGAACGCTGCACCCACGAACGCGCGAAATGCAGCCCAGTTCTCCGTCGTCAGCGCTCGATCGACTGCGTTCTCCAGCACCAGCTCCTCCAGCGACGATCTCTGGCCTCTGCACTCGTTGAGCAGCTCCGCCAATGCCATTAACTCGTCCTTCTTCATCGCGTTTTCACTCAAATCCAGCGACGTGATACAGTATCTCACACTGCTCTCCTCAGTCTCCTGTCGCTTCAACAGCAGCTTCAGTCTCCGGATCAAATCCGCCGTCAGACGACACCGCACGAAGCGAAGAGATACTAGCACCACCCGGACGGCAGCTCTCGTCCCCTTCTCCGACTTCAATTGCTGGGTCCCGCAGTCCGCGAAGAACTCGCGCAGCGTCTCCAGCAGCTGCGGTGTGAGCGTCGAGCGCGAGAAATCCAGCACCAGCCTCGGGAATTGCTCGTGTCGGAGCTGCAGCTGCTGGCGGGGGGTTGCTCCGTCCCCCACCATGAGGTCCGAGGTCAGCACCTGCTCCCAGAATGCCTGCTTCACCAGCGGATACTGTCGCAGACTGTGCGAGTAGCGCTCCATTGCGACCAGCGACGGCAGCGCCTGCAACACGGACGCATGCCGCAGATTCACCACCAGAGACAGCGACGCGGCCTCCCGCTCCGCTGCGCTGTCAAGGCCGGGCAAGAAGCTCAAGAGCCCGCGCAGAGCGGCGACGTCGGAGATCAGCGCCATCGGAGTGTTCTTTTCAGCCAATGATCCGACCTGTGGCAATGACCGGCGAGTGCAAGTTGCTACGAAGCACTCGACCCGTTCACGAGCAAGGGGGTTGACTCACAACATCTTCCTTAGCCATAATTTATGTTGGTGGCACACTCGTCTCTGATCTCCCCGAGTGGGTGGAGGAAGTATCCTACTTCCCTTAGCTCAGATAGCACGAAGGTATCGTTCTTCTTGGTATAGATCGATCCGGTGGCTGAGGATACAGCCGCCGTACCAGCTTCGAACACACCGTGCGTGAACGAACTGCTCAGATCAACAAGACATTTATGAAGAACGAGCATATTTTTCAGCGTCGCAGCACGCAACTCACACTCCATTGAAAACTGAAAAGAACTTGGTAATGAATCTGAAAACTATGTAGTGTCGCTCACCAGCGACGAGTTCCGTAAGCCGCTGGTTAGCCCTTGCTGGTGGAGCTAACAATCAAATAGTGCATGTTAGAGTGCGTGCCTTCGTAGCAATTTCTGTTCAAACCCACCTTGGTTGATCTGACCGCTTAAAGTAAACGTGAACATGGAAAATATCGATGGAGCGCGACAGGTTCTCGTCGTAGTTCCAGTTCTCCACGCGAGGCGCATTCTCACAAAGCCATCCGCGAACGTACTGCTCGATCTCTGCGTCATCCATTTCATGGCGACTCCAGAGTGTCCAGTGCTCAACACCTTCAGGGGTATCGTACGGAAACATGTTTGGCTCCAGGACAGTCTCCTTGCTGCTCAGCGTGGTTGCAAGTATGAGCTCTTCTCTCGACTCTAACAATCTGTCCACCATGTCCATATGAGCCCATTTACGCTCGAGGCACTCGTCTGTTCGGCCCCAGTACTCCAGGGACAAAGTCTTCGGCGGTTCACGACCCTTTTCGTCTTGATACTTGGGCTCTTGGGTGACGTCTTGGTCTGCAGGAGAAGGTTGGTCACAGATACACTGTCGCTTGGCTATATACCTCTCCGCGTCATGGCGTTGCGGCCGTTTTGCCTTGTGTTCTTCCCATTTCCCGACGACCAGCATCCTCAAAGCTCCGATGAGGCTTGGGCTGTAGCGCGCAAAATGCGGAATGAGACTCAACTTCAACTTCAACTTTTAGACCATCACTCTGCAACACCACATCAAGTCTATCAACGTTATTGTCTGACCTTCGTCCAAAAGGACGAGTTCAAGCTGACGACATGCCGAGTATCTCTCCCTCCCATTCTCTTTACGTCTCCTTCTCCTCGTCGATCTTGAGTGCAGCAATCGAGAGGTAGTCCTTCACGGCCCTCAGGAACGCAGTCATCTTGTCCAGGTCCTTGACGCCAGGAGAGCCCTTCACCTCCACGCCGCTGCTGATGTCCACGCCCACAGGGTGACCGACCGACAGCGCCTTCACCACGTTCTCCGGAGTGAGTCCTCCTGCCATGAGGCACGGGATGCGAGCGTGCGTGAAGATGGCCGCGATCTTCCAGTCGAAAGCGACGCCAGTACCGCCCTGCTGACCCTTCATGGTCGTGTCAAGCAGGATGTAGTTGGCGAGGCCCTCCTGGACCTGCTGCAGAATGGCCTCAGCGTCAACGCCGTCACTCAGTGTAGTATCCGGAAGGTGCAAGGCGCGGATCGTGGGGTACTTGATGTCCTTGCAGATCTCAAAGCCCTCGTCTCCGTGCAGCTGCACCAGGTCCAGTCCGATATCTTCGGCTGCTGCGTTCATCTCGGCGGCCGTCTTGTTGGCGAACACGCCGACCACGAGAGGTGCACGCGAGCAAGCCTCACGAAGGGCCAGTACGTTCCTGTGGAACCAGTCGTTTTGGCCATCAAGGTGAGCCTCCAAAACCTCAGGGAGGATCGGACCCGTGCGCTCGCCATACTCACGCACAGCCTGAGCAATTGCCTTGGCTTGCTCCACCTGCACGTAGCGAGGCGAGTGCTCCGCCATGATAATGCCAATCATGTTGGCGCCGTTGCGCAAGGCCGCCAGAGCGTACTCCACCTTCGTGACGCCGCACACCTTGGCAAGCGGCGGGAGCAGAGGGAGGTCGCCCAACTCGTTGTGACGAGTTACGGCCTGCAGGAGGTCCTTCACCGTACTCGCTACGTCGCCACTCTTCATCAAATACTCGCCAACCAAGATGCCGCGCGCGCCACACCTCTCGTATTTGACCACGTCTGCGTGCGACCGAATGCCGCTGAGGGCAAAGAGCGTGACACCGTCACGACCGAGCGAAAGTCCCCGCTCACGAATAGCATCCACAACGCGGGCAGTAGTGCTCATGTCCACCTTGAACGAACGGAGGTCCCGGTTGTTGACGCCAATCAGGCGCGCCCTGGCAGCCAGCGCGATGTCCAGCTCCTCAACGCTGTTCACCTCCACCAAGGCGCACATGCCGAGGTTGTGCGTCGCCTGCACAATGCAACGCAGACACAAAATTAACGTCAACATTCATCCTCTCCGTCAAAAAGCTCGGCACATTAGCGCAGCTACTTGCATCAATGAGCTCAATGAGCTGCTCCTGGGACAGCAGCGCCACAATGAGCAGCACACAGTCGGCTCCGTAGGCGCGAGCCTCCAGCAGCTGGTACACGTCGATAATGAAGTCCTTGCGGAGGATGGCGGGGCGAGCGCTCATGCCCTCCACCACTTCTCTGGCCGCCATCATGTCCTCCAATGACCCCTTGAACCACTTGGGCTCCGTCAGCACGGAGATAATGCTGGCGCCTGCGTCCGCATACGATTTGACTTGCTCTGCTCCCAATGCAAAAAATCACATTAGCTTCCGTCTTCCTCCTCCAATTCCAGCAATGCAGCCGCCACGCACCGCGCAGGTTGAGGCCCGTGGCGATGTCTCCCTTGCTGGGGCTGGCGCGCTTGAACTCGGCCGCCAGCGCCACGTCTGACCAGCTTTCCTTCTGTAATATTGCAATACAACAATTGCAACAATACAACGACAGCCGTCAGCCTCCTCCATTCCCTGGAATTTCACCTCGGTGGACGCACCGCTGGCGCGTTGAGGCGGTCGAGCACGCGCAGGGCCGAGCCGTAGACGCTCTCGGTGCTCTCGATCTTCTTCACCAGCTGCTCGGGCGACACGGCCTGCTTGGCAGCCTCCACGTCCAGGCGCCGTTGCGCCGCGATCTCCTCCAAGATGTTCCCCATCTTGTTATTTGCACTTAGCGTATTCAGAAGTGTGGGGCCAGGAATCGGAATTTAGACGTGAAATCGAACAGGTTTATTATCAACGTTCGGCTGCTCACAATTTCGTGCCTGCCTCCATCTCGGCCGCTTTGCGCTTGGCCGGCGTTACCGATTGCTCTTCCTTTGCTATTACTTCCGCTTTCTTGGCCTTCTTGGGGCTCTTGGTCTTGAGCGATGGCGAAACTGCACATGATAAACAAGGCGTCCGTCAGCTAAGTATGTCAGACTGCCATCTACACAAACAAGCACAGGCGTACCTGTGGTGGTGGCGTTCTCGGACTTGACCCAGCCGCACTTGACGAAGAAGTCGTAGACCTGACCGGTTTTGTTCACGTCTGTACGAGGCACCGACATCTGAGTCAGCAACACTGATAGCCTCAACAAACAGAGACGAGGACGCACCTATCTGGACCGTTTCCTTGGCCATCTTCTTCGTCAGGTAGCCCAAGCGGAAGCACTCGCGAACCAGCGCGTCCTTGATCACCAAATAATGCTTCAAAACACAACAGCAACAAATGACGTCAGCCTCCAGTATTCTGCACAAGGCCGTAACGTAGCAAGCAAGTACCTTTGGCAGCAGCTTCAGCTTACAGCACAGCTCCTTCTCCTTCGGAGTCAGCAAGTGGCAGCCTGGTGTGCCCTCGATGGAGAAGGTCGCTGCGATCGCGTTGAGGCCATTCCTAGTTCTCGAACTATCACCGCCCGCATCTCCGTTCACGCCCTGCTCCCTATTTTGCCAGCGGTTAGCGCGGTCACGCCCACTCGACGACGTGCGGCCTGACTCGTATAAATAAGCGGCGCTGTCGCGCTGCTTCTGGATAGCCTGGTCCAGCTCGCGCTTCTTCTTCTCTGCGTCATACAGCTCCGCCTCCGCCAGTGTCCGCACGCCATTCTTGCGGTACTCCTGCAGCAGCAGGATCTGCTTCTTCAGTCGCATGGCCGTGATCAAGCCCTCCACAAACTTCTCGTGCTCTTCCGGCGTCTGGAAGCGCGCGAATGGCCGCACCTGCGCCAGTAACACGCGTTCCTCTTTCGGCCGCTTCCTTTCCGTGTGCTGATGCAGCTTGTAGTCCAGCAATCCCCGCTCTACCACAAACTTCTTCCTCTCAATACGGTTCGCCAGCTTCTGATTGTAAATCTGGATGACCTTCAACTTCAACTCGCGCTCGGCCGGGTGGTCCGTGTCCGAGAACTCCATGTCCGCCATGATCACCTCCGCCTCGTTATCGTACTCGACGTCAAAGTCTCCACGCAGCGGCATGTATCCCGCCAATTGACTAGGCCCGTTCCTCTCTCCTGAGGGGGGCCCTCTCTGCATCAACTGATCCGACGTGGCGTTCATCTCGGCCGCCTTCTCCTCCGTGGTCAGCTGCTGCTTCTGCACCTCCTCCTTGCTCTCCTCAACGACATCTCCAATGAACTTAGGCATGAGGTCCTTGTGCCCCAGATACGACGTCAAGTAGTGGCGCTCGCACCGCTTGTCGCTCTTACTCACCACGTGCTCAGCGATGTCCTTCCAGTTGCCCATGCCGAACATCTCGATGCCCTCGAGCAGCAGCAGCTCCTCGTCCGCCGTCCACACTGCATTGGCAGCGTCTGAAATTGATGTGGGGATTGCTGCAGCGTTGGAGCCCACAGCCGCGGGGACAGCAGCGGTGCTCTCCGCCGCCTGCCGCTCGTACACGATGGGGAAGGCCAAGCAGTCCGAGACCGAGTACCTGTGGCTCTGCTTGTGCTCGCCCAGCTCGACTCCCACGGCGAAGCACTCGACACACAGCTCGAAGGGCGGCTGCGGCCTGCACTCGGCGCACGTGATGCGGATGTTGCGCGCCAGGTCCTTTTGGCAGTTGAGGCAGAACTTGCTCTTCATAGCCGCGGGCTTCGCGGGCGGCGGCGCCTGCGCGTCACTTTTACCGATGTCTGCGGCGGGGGCCTTCGCCGAGGCGGGCGCTGCCTCCTTGGACTTGCTCTTCTTGGTGTGACTGCGTCGCGCGGCGTCGCCCTTACCCGCCATGCTTGAGGCTCGAAATCACTTGTTTTCAGTATGCAAAAAGGGTCTGTGTCGCTTTGGGCGCCAGCCGAGGAAACGACCTCTGGTGCGGCATATATTATGCGGTTCGTCAGTTGTACCTTATACACGGTACACTACTTCAACCAAGCCAAACGGTTATTGGTGTTGATGTGTTACCGTATGTCCATTGCTCTAGAGATGAATTCAATGCTGGCAGGACCACCATCTATCTATGCGTGTGGGCCCATTACTTGCCAAAGCGGCGCTTGCGGCGGTTGAACTCGAGGACGATGTCTTGCACGTCGTCCTGTGTGACCTCGGGCCACATTTTGTCGAGGAAGATCAGCTCCGAGTACGCGATCTGAAACAGCAGGAAATTGCTGATGCGCAGCTCGCCCGACGTGCGAATGAGGATGTCCGGATCCGGCAAGCCACTGCAAAACGAGGCAGACATCATCACTACATAGTAAGCAATTGACACCGTGTCCTCTGCGCTGCAAACGTGAACGTACGCTGTGAGCATGCGCTGGCTGAGCAGGTCCTCGTTGATCTCTTCAACGGTCGTCTCACCGTTCGCAACCTCCGTAGCGATCTTCCTGCAAGCGCCCACGATCTCGTCACGCGCGCCGTAGCTTCCCAAAGCAAGATAAAGTGACTCGGTTTGGATGGATCAACTACCTAGACTTGCAGCACACAGCGCCGTACCTGACGCAGAGGTTGAGGCTGAACTTGGTGCAATGCTGCGTCTTGGTCTCAATGTCCTCAATGGCCTGGACGATGTACGCCGGTAGCTTGCGTCCGTCCGACACCAGCACACGCACACGCACATCTCTCTTGAGTGCCTCGGGCACAATCTCGTGCATGAACTGGTTGAACAGGTTCATGAGCGCGTCCACCTCCGACTGCTCCCGATTCCAGTTTTCTGCAAAACCACCACCAGTCAGCCCACTGCACCGCTCCCTATCCTGCCCACCACCACCCCACCCGTCGAGAAGGCAAACACCGTCAGCGCCTTGATGCCCGCATCAATGCACCAATCTGTAAAATTTACGAGCGTCCTGCTGCCGTCCGAGTGGCCCTTAACTCCCAGTCCGTACTTGATCTTCCCGTAACGTCGGTTGCCGTCCATAATGACTGCAATATGACGCGGGATCTTCCAGTCTTCGTTGTCCCTGAACACGGCCGTCTTCTTGTCCAACACCGCCAGGTCCCCGCTCAGTAGTCTGGACAGCCGCCAGACCGCCACAGGCAGCACTCGGTCCCAGCGCACTGACTTGCCTAGGCCGCTGACACCCGAGGCCAGCGAGAAGCTTAGCAGTGTCAGCACGAACACGAGCGTGATGGGCATCCCCGCCAGCCACCACATCTCGAAGCCGTTGTAGAACGACTTAGCCAGCCCCAAGTCGCTCGCCGCGTCCGCTCCGTCCAGCTGCGACAGTGTTTGCCGCCCGAAGCTCTCACGCAGCCACACGATGCCGCTCGCGTTCTCGTCCATCGCTATAGTGTTATGTTGCTCAATGCAGCGCCGTGTCAATGCAGCTTGGTCTCCAGTGACGTGTCCAACCTGGACTCAATGCAATAATGACATGCGACATGAATCGTTTACAATGTTCAAAAACAGCCAATCAGCGACGGGCGTGCTTTTCCACCATTAAACAAGATGGCACTGCTGCAGTCGAGATGGCTTCGGCTGGGCGGATCCGTGCGCTCGTCACTGGCCGCCACGCGAAGCTGTGGACGTGACCACCTGCTCCGATGCTTCAGCGGCTCGACGCCAAAGTTTGGGGCATCAACTTCAACGGGGTCACCACCTCCGAGCAACTCTCCGTCGGGCTCCAAGCGCTTCCGGCAACACGTGAACCCGCTCTCGATGGTCTACCGCCAGCCCGTGGAGCTGCCGCAGTGGGCCGATTACTTTGCAGACCCTTCACTACCCATCCACCTGGACATCGGCTGCGCTCGTGGCAAATACCTCATGGATGTGGCGGAGTCTCAGACTTCTCAACGTAATTTCGTGGGCGTCGAGATCCGTCGCAACGTGTTGCAGGAGGCGGAGCGGGAGGCCGAACGGCGTGGACTCAAGAACTTGGCTTTTGTGCACGCCAATATGAATGTCCACCAGGCGACGCTGCTGCAGTCGCTGCCTGCACCGGTGGAGAGTGTGTCCATCTTCCACCCGGACCCGTGGATGAAGAAGCGCCACATCAAGCGGAGACTGGTGACCGACGAGTTCGTGGAAGAGATGGCCAAGCATCTGCCGAACGGCACGCCGATCTACGTGCAAACGGACGTGGAGGAGCTGTTTGAGTACATGGTGGAGATCTTCGAGCTGTCGAGGCTCTACGACTTTGACGCAGTGCATGAGAACCCGCTGGGGATCCCCACGGACAGAGAGAAGTTCGTCTGCGACGAAGGAGGAGATATTTACCGGATCAAGTTCATTGTGGACAAGCCAGAAGAGGAGGCCGAGGAGACGCCGACTTTGACAGACGCATGACGCGTTGGACTCGGTCAACGGCACGTTACTACAGAACGTGCTCCAGTAACTCGTTTAGACATGCTTTCTTTGCTTTTGCTTCATTGACGTTATGCTACGCGTGTGTTTGAACACGTTGACTTCTGATTAGATATGCAATGCTGGGAACTGTGATCGTCGGGCTTACTTGCCAAAGCGGCGCTTGCGGCGGTTGAACTCCACGATGATGTCCTGCAGGTCCTCGCGCGTGACTTCCGGCCAGAGCTTGTCCATGAAAATGAGCTCGGCGTAGGCGATCTGGAAAAGCAGGAAGTTGCTGATACGCAGCTCTCCCGACGTACGGAGCAAGATATCTGGGTCGGGCAGGCCACTGTCATGCACAAGAAGGACGCGGTCAAGAGTGAGCACAAGATTGAATGAAAGGCAGAGCCCGAAAACGTACGCAGTAAGCATGCGCTGACTGAGCAGCTCCTCGTCGATGTCATCGATGCTCGTCTCGCCCCCGGCGACCTCGGCAGCGATCTTCTTACAGGCTCCGACGATCTCGTCGCGTGCACCGTAGCTGTAAAGCGCCACCAAAACATCGTTAAATGAGAACGGTTTAGGCAGGAGTTGCTGAGACTGCCCACCTGACGCAAAGGTTGAGGTGGAAGGCGTTGCAGTGCTGGGTCTTGGCCTCGACCTCCTTGATCGACTTGACGAGGAACGCGGGCAGTTTACTGCTGTCGGAGGCCAGTACGCGCACTCGGATGTTGCGGGTGAGCGCCTCGCCCAGGATGTCATGGATGAAACCGTCGACCAGCTTCATCAGAGCATCGATCTCGGCCTTCTCACGCTTCCAGTTCTCTGTAGATGGACATTGGGTCAATACCACCGGCAAATAACGGAGAGTTTGGAGACGACGCCACTTTACCCGTGGAAAAGGCGAAGACAGTAAGCGCCTCGACGCCAGTATCAATACACCAGTCCGTGAAGTTCATGACGGTCTTGGTGCCGTCCGAGTGGCCGCGCGTGCCCGAGCCATACTTGTTCTTGCCGTAGCGACGGTTGCCATCGATGATGACGGCAATGTGGCGCGGGATCTGCCAGCAGCAACAACCAACGAACAATGTAAGCACTTGATCACCAGACAGACAGAACGTTGAGCACCGCGAACCTTGAGGTCCTTCTCCACTTCGGGCATGGCGGCGGTGGTGCTGCTGTTGATGGAGTCGGCGCCCATGCTCTTGTGGTCGCCCGCGTCAAACTGGAAATGAGACCGAGGGAATACGCTACACGACTCGCTCGCCTCTGCATCATCCCGTCGTCCGACGACTCGTCGGGCTTGTGAAGGCCGCCATCGCTTGGCACGTCGTCGCCTCGACAGGTACCGCAACTGCTGATTGGACTCTCCCGAGAGATGGCAGCTCACAATCCTCGCGCCAATCGATGCGGAGTTGGCGATGTACATGTACCTCGGACACCGCTCTCGGGGTCCGACACTCGGGCACGTGGCCCACGAGGCTCGGGATCCGTATGTCTGCGAGCCCCACGACGTTCCTAGCGGCAATGCCGTTGGTTGACACCAGCAGCAGCTTCGCGAAAAAGAAAGCCGACCAACTCATTGAGGGCCTCCAGCCTCATTTGAGGCTAATAACGGTAAAGACATGATCGACACTTCCGAGTCACACCTTATGTGCTCGAAATTCAATGTCGGAGCAAGACGACTCACATTTATTTGCTACGTCTTCGAGTCGCAGCCTGCGACTCGAATGTTTATCGTTGAGATGGATCAAGAGTTGCCGGTACCTTAGCGTAGAACGACAGTTCTGGCGGTACAGTGTACATGTAATGCGTCCACTACGAAGGGTACAGTACGAGTCTGACCAACGCGAGTAAGCCTGCCCCNNCCCCAATGACCAACGTCGGTCGAGGTCCCCGTTGTCCGGCACGCACATGCATGGGGCTCGTCAAACAGTCTGTCGTTGAGCCATTGATGGGGATCTCCACGCGAACTGGAAAGTATCCAAATGAGACCACACAGTCGTTAAGCTTACGTCCTGTATGTCAGCGAGGATGTTGGATGGGTCGTCTCCAACGCCTCTTGTGTTGGCCCTGCAGCCACACGTACAGGCGCACTAAAATACTCTCATTACCCACACCTTTGAGGCAAGCAATTACCCTCGAGCCTGCAAGAGACCGCGCACTAACGTTCACATAACAACCGGATTCTGCCGGATCAAGACAACGTTTCACAGAATTCTCTATCCGGATATATATACGATAGACCTTGTGCAACGGCCGTGCTCAATGCGGTGAGAGTTATTTCCTCACAAAAGCATTCGACGAATCTATGCTGTGTTTCAACAGCACGCACGCGGGTGGACTCGAGCACATGCCGCGTTCGGTTCGTGTGACTCGCCGCACAGCCATAACAAAGACCATCAGGAAAGGTGGTTCTATGATATCCCGCAGCTGGTATCATAAGACACGCGGTTCGCCTAAGACAAGATTGATTATCTTTGGTGAAACCTCGTTTCAGAGACCAAAGACCAATACACATGGGGCCTCCCATACGGCACCCTCGTCCTTCTCTCTCATACATACATGTATCAAACTTCGAGGGATAGAACTACTTGTCTGTCTCCGACTCTGCGTGGCGGACATATGCCACCGATCGCTTACCTCCTACGCTGCAGCTCTCCAGTCTTCATTCCTGGATCTCCCTCGGCTCGCCGAGGACTACCCCGCACCCGTTCGGTTGACCACCCCAGCTCAACTTGACACCCGCCGAGCGACATCTACTTGCTTCGACCATCTCCACGGAATCCACGTCCAAGATGAGTCTACTGCAGCCAGAGGCCAACGATGCGAGTGAAGAGGTCCCCGGCGTGTACCGATCGCTCAGCTTCCGCAGTCTGCAAGACCCGTACTCGAACCGCGGTGGTGACACCATGACGAGTCGGTACAGCACGTTGCGAGCGGAAAACCTCGAGACGATGCTCAACGGCGGCCTCGAGCGGTTCTTCAAGAAGTACAACCACTTGTCACGCAAGACCAACCTCCAGCTACCGACCCCCGAGGTGCGTTTCGAGAACCTGTCGTTCTCGGTGCAAGTGCCGGCTGAAGCTGGCGCGTACGGCACGGTGGGGTCGCACCTGGCGCAGATCTTCACGCCATGGCAAAAGGTCCCTATGACCACCAAGCAGGCGCTGCACCCGATGAGCGGCATCATCAAACCGGGCTCCATGACGCTGATCCTAGCCAACCCTGGAGCCGGCAAGTCGACGTTCCTCAAGGCACTGGCCGGCAAGCTGCAAGACAATGCGAGCAAGGAAATCGGCGGAGAGATCCTGTACTCAGGTTTGAAGGGCGAGGAGATCGACCTGATCAAGCTGGTGGGTCTAGTCGACCAGACGGACAATCACATCCCGACGCTCACGGTGCGCGAGACGTTCAAGTTCGCGGACATGTGCGTGAACGGCCGGCCGGAGGACCAGCCAGAGGAGATGCGCGACATCGCGGCACTGCGCACGGAGTTGTTTTTGCAGATCTTGGGACTGGAGAGCTGTGCCGACACGGTGGTGGGCAACGCGTTGCTGCGAGGTGTCAGTGGTGGCGAGCGGAAGCGAGTGACGGTAGGCGAGGTGCTGGTGGGTGGCCAGAGCTTGTTCCTGTGTGACGAGATCTCCACGGGCCTGGATAGTGCCGCGACGTTCGACATCATCAAGGCGCTTCGCACGTGGTGCAAGACTCTGGGTGGCTCGGTCATCGTGGCGCTCCTGCAGCCAACACCCGAAGTCGTGGAGCAATTTGACGACATCCTGATGGTGAACGAAGGTCACATGGTGTACCATGGCCCGAGGACGGAAATCTTAGACTACTTCGATGAGCGCGGCTTCGTCTGTCCTCCTCGTGTGGATCCGGCCGACTTCTTGATTGAGGTGACGTCGGGTCGTGGTCACGGATACGCCAACGGCAAGGTGCCGACAAAAGACCTCGCCGTGTCTTCCGAGGACTTCAACAACCTCTTTTGCCAGTCGAGTATCTACAAGAAGACGCACGAGGCGATTAGCAAGGGGTTCAACGAGCACCAGTTCGAAAACGCCGAGGACTTCCAAAAGGCCAAGAGCGTGGCTAACCTGGCGCGCTCGAAGCAGAAGTCTGAGTTTGGCCTGGCGTTCGTGCCGAGCACGTTGCTGCTGCTTCACCGCCAGAAATTGATCTGGCTGCGTGACCCGCCATTGCTGTGGGGTAAGCTGTTCGAGGCGCTCATCGTGGGTCTGGTGCTTGGTATGATCTACTACAACGTGAGCTCGACGTACTACCTGCGGATGATCTTCTTTAGTATCGCGCTCTTCCAGCGGCAGGCGTGGCAGCAAATCACGATCTCGTTCCAGCTTCGCGGTGTGTTTTACAAGCAACGCCCTCGTAACTTCTTCCGCACCACGTCGTATGCCATCGCGGAGACGGTGGTGCAGATCCCGGTAAACCTGTCGGTGTCGTTCATCCTGGCCACGTTCTTCTACTTCATGAGCGGATTGACACGGACGTTCGAGAAGTACATCGTGTTCTTCCTGGTGCTCGCGTGCTTCCAGCACGCCATCGGCGCATACATGACGATGCTAAGCTCGCTGTCTCCGAGTATCACGGTGGGTCAAGCGCTGGCAGGAATCTCCGTGAGCTTCTTTCTGCTCTTCTCAGGCAACATTATCCTAGCGGACCTGATCCCGGGCTACTGGATCTGGATGTACTGGTTCAACCCGTTGGCTTGGGCCCTGCGCAGCAACATGCTGTCGGAGTTCTCGAGCGACCGGTACACTCCCGCACAGAGCTCCAAATTCCTGGACAGCTTCTCGATCTCACAAGGCACGGAGTACGTCTGGTTCGGTATCGGCATTTTGGCGGCATACTACCTCTTCTTCACGACGCTCAACGGTCTGGCACTGCACTTCATTCGGTACGAGAAGTACAAGGGAGTGAGCGTGAAGGCGATGACGGACAACGCACCCGAGGAGGACAATGTGTATGTGGAAGTTCGGACGCCAGGTGCTGGCGAAGTTGTGCAGACAAAGGCTCGAGGTGCCGGTCTGCCGTTCACCCCGTCGAACCTGTGCATCAAGGACTTGGAATACTTCGTGACGCTGCCTTCCGGCGTGGAGAAGCAGTTGCTTCGTGGCATCACGGCGCACTTCGAGCCTGGCCGCATGGTGGCGCTCATGGGCGCGACGGGTGCTGGTAAAACCACTCTGATGGACGTCATTGCCGGCCGCAAGACTGGAGGACGTATCGTGGGCGACATCATAGTAAACGGCGAGCCGAAGGACCCAGCGAACTTCAGCCGCATCACAGCGTACTGCGAGCAGATGGACATCCACTCGGAGGCTGCGACGATCTACGAGGCGCTGGTGTTCTCTGCGAACCTGCGTCTGCCGCCGACTTTTTCGGAGGAGCAGCGAATGAACCTGGTTAATGAGACGCTGGAGCTGCTGGAGTTGTCGGCCATCGCCGGCGAGATGGTGGGGCGTCTGTCAGTGGAGCAGAAGAAGCGCGTGACGATCGGCGTGGAGGTGGTGGCAAACCCGAGTATTCTCTTCCTGGATGAACCGACCAGCGGTTTGGACGCGCGTTCTGCATTAATCGTGATGCGCGGAGTGCAGTCGATTGCGCGTACGGGCCGCACGGTGCTGTGCACGATTCACCAGCCTAGCATTTCCATCTTCGAGTTGTTTGACGGTCTTCTGCTGCTGCAGAAGGGAGGCTACACGGCGTACTTCGGCGACTTGGGCGCCGACTCTGTGAAGATGCTCAAGTACTTCGAGTCGATCCCTGGCACGATGGAGATCCGCCCGCAGTACAACCCGGCCACGTACATGCTGGAAGTTATCGGTGCTGGTATCGGTCGTGACGTGAAGGACTACTCGCTCGAGTACAAGAACAGCGAGCTCTACAAGTCCAACCGCGAGCACACACTGCAGTTGGCACAGGTGTCGAACGATTTCGTGCGCCATTCGACGTTGAACTACACTCCCATCGCGACGGGCTTTACCAACCAGCTTGGCCAGCTTGCCAAGAAGCAGCAACTCACCTACTGGCGCAACCCGCAGTACAACTTCATGCGCATGTTCCTGTTCCCGTTGTTCGCGGTCATCTTTGGCACAACGTTTTACCAGTTGTCGGCAGTCAGCGTCAAGAAGATCAACTCGCACATCGGTCTCATCTACAACAGCATGGACTTCATCGGTGTGATCAACCTCATGACGGTGCTGGAGGTGACGTGCGCTGAGCGTGCAGTGTTCTACCGTGAGCGCATGTCGAACTACTACGGTCCGCTGCCGTACAGTCTGTCGCTGTGGTTCGCAGAGGTGCCATACCTGATCATTGTGATCGTGCTCTTCGTGACGATCGAGTACTGGCTGGTGGGCTGGAGCTCGAATGCGGGCGACTTCTTCTTCTTCATGTTCGTGTTCTACCTGTACACGTCAGCTTGCACGTACGTGGGGCAGTGGATGTCTGCTTTAATGCCGAACGAGAAAGTGGCGAACGTGGCGGTAGGCGCTTTGTCGTGCCTGTTCAATCTGTTCTCGGGCTACTTGCTGCCGCGTACGGCCATGAAGGCGGGCTACAAGTGGTTCACGTATCTGATGCCGTCGAGTTACTCGCTTGCGGCGCTGGTTGGTGCGCAGTTCGGCGACAACCAAGATGTGATCTCTGTACCGTCGGGCAACACGACGACAAACATGACAGTGGCCGCCTACATCGAGAAGACGTACGATTTCCGTCCGGAGCTCAAGTACAACTTCATGGCTGGTCTATTGGTGATCTGGGTGGTGCTGCAGGTGGCCATTTACCTCACGTTTAAGTACGTGAGCCATCTGAAGAGGTAAGTAAGCAAGTGGGTATCGCCGTGGCAACCGCAGCTCGCTACTACGCATGGTAGACGATCCAGGAATTACGTCTGCCACCGTATAATACGAGCTGTGCATGTGACGTTTTGGCTTGCAGATTTTGCTTTCAAATACATGTTTGCTTTTTGTGAACAAATTGTTGAAATTGTTCTCATGTACACAAAGCCGAGCATGTGCCAATACTGGGGCGTGTCAGTGATTGTTTTCCACCCGATAATGGCGAACACAGAGGCAAAAAAAACGATAGGTACCTGTTGTGCAAAGGATTATTGCTTTCACGAAACCTGAAGATGCGAAAAGATAAAACCTTGCTGGATGTGCCTGCCGTGGGCATATTGAGAGCACGATTGATTGCAGCAGAATAAACGCCAGAGTCGGCAGCGGTGTCAGAATATGACTAGAGCTCGCGTGAAGGATATTGAGCGCTCGAGTGTTCTGGTCCTCGACTGATGACCAAGGCAGAATAATGGCGATTGCAGATATTCGAGATGAACCGCCTTAGTGGGTTCGTTTCCCACCAGAAGTTGATGTCATGACCTTGTCTGCTGTCTGCTGCAATTGCCGTTGACGCACTCACTGAAACACTTCGGTTCTGGCTCATCGCATAATTTGCAACCCAATCGGCCGCCTTGTTGTGCTGAGCACAGGAGGTAGTGCCTTCAGGCAGGCGATGGTTTCAGGAGAGGAGCGCAAGGAGTTGGGCGAGATAAGAGGAAACAAAGACGACAGTGAAGAGAAGAGTGAGAATGAACGGACGGGATCGGAAGAAATAGCAGATCGCGCATGGATATTAGAGTTCGGCGAATGCCAGTTACACAATAATCCGTACGATACAAAAAAACAAAACAAAAAAACTACCTCCTGTGCTCTTTGAATATTATTCAAAGAGCACAGGAGGTAGTTTTTTTGATTTTATTATGCGATGAGGACCAACGATCCCACGTTAATCAGAGTTCATTGACCTCAAGCTACATGTATTCATGGAAGCACAAACACCTTTCCGACTAAATCACCTCAAATAAAGAGGCGACACATGCATGGTCGGCTCACGATTTCACGATTTGTCTACCCAGGAAAACTGAAAGCTGTAGTCCACGCCTACATTCACATGTCCTCGCTATTAGATTGTGTTACAATAGATGGGGAAGGAGTACGTACCATTATGCTCAAGGAAGAAGAAAAAGCAGTACGGGATAAACATTGCTAGTTTTGCTTGGATATCATCCGCGGCGGTCTCCAAGACAAATGCCAGTTGGTGCAGCACGGAGAAGTGTAGACGTCGATGGAGCACCACCATAAATGCTGCCAGAGAACATATTTCAAGAGATACAAATACCAAAATGTTGGTTTGCGCTCGGTGGAGATCGAGTGGGGTGGCGTTCGCGAGCGACGGATAATAGACAGCATTTGGTAGGCGAGCTACCACAACTTGAAAGATGCCGTACATGGCAGGGATGATGCACTTGACGTACTCAACCAGAAGAAAATACTCAGTTTTCGATAGCGTCTGGAGGCGCAAGACTTGGGCGGAAAATTCTTGGCTGTTAACTTGAGGAAGTGGTTGGAAATTTGGACGGCCACTAAAAGAAATACGAGGGACTGATCGGGGCACAGATTCGTTCGAGTGCATTGAAGACCGAGAGCGAGAGCTAGACCGCCTCGCGAGCTTGAGGTTTCCAACACCTGCTGCAAGTACTATGGAGAGGCGACGGCTAGTAGAAAGAGTGGCAGCGCTGGAGCGCCGACGACTTGAAAACCTGTTGGACGTTGTGGAATCGATGATTGGCAGCCTTACAGATGAAGGTAGCGTGGAGTCTGAAACAGGGACAATGGCACGAAGGGAGTGTCTAGATGGCCCGATTTTTTCGTTCGATCGGTCGGGGATCAGCATGACTGAAGGACGCCGCAGCAAATGGCATATGCTGACCATAGAACCACTCGCATCAAACAACGAGAGCCCGATAGTTGCCCAGATCGTAACATGGTCGCCCTGCAGGCACGCAGTCAGGTACAGCACGTGGAATAATTCAGCGCTGAATACCACGACTTCAGGTAAGCGTGCCCTCCAGCGCTCTGCGATGGCCATGCCTCCTTCCCCACGACGAAGAGCGTACGCCATAACCAAACGCATGATCACCTTTAAAAGAAAAAGAAACAACATGAATACAAGTTGCTGAGCTCCCCGGAGCGACCGAAAAGCAGCGTTAGAGGCTGGGTACACGAATACGATGATCGCTTCCGCAACGAGAACGCCCTTCAATATTCGCGAATGCGCTGATAGCCGCGGCGTAGTTGCAAGTGTCTGCCAACCAATAACTGCAACGAAAACCCCGAAGAAAAGACAAGTGAAAGACCCCGTAGTTACCACGCAGGCGAAGGGGATCGGGAAAACCCAGGCGGTGCTGATGACCGTGAGTACGCCAAAATACGCCGCCGTAGTGGAAAACGTGACAACCAGCGCTTGTCGCCACGAAACCTTGAGTGGGGCAAGGAAAACGATGCCTTGCTGGATGTAGCCGAGTGTGAGGACCATGAAAATAACTGCTGATCGGACGAACCATCGGTAGTTGGCTCGCCAACCAGCTGCAGGAGGTTCGAGCGGCACTAGCTCTTGTAACAGGACGAAGGATAGAACGGGTAGTGGCGTCAACAAGCAGACAGCTAGCACACGCGTGAACGATTTCGAGTGCACGTAGCGTTCGAGCGCCCGCGCTCGTCTAGTGGTGTAGGCTCCATGACGGCTCACTTGGACTCGTTCCCAAATACTACACAAGGGATTACACACCTTGGCAATACGCCGCCCCGTTCGGACAATGGCTTCAACCATGAGGATCTGGCCCAACACCAAGGTGAGTGTGCTGGACTCGAATGCCCACTTCAAATAGATAGTGTCGAATATAGCCCCACACGAACTCTCGCACCGAATTTAGCAGCGCCACGATGAATGCCCGACTGGGTTCCTCGACCAAAACAGAGCTCGTATTTGTTGATGCGGAGTGTGGCTTGGTTCGTCGGAGCGTAGCTCCTACTCATAATTTGGAACTTCGGTTCGATGAATCCACGCGAATCGAAAACTAAAGTCCACACCTTCAGCAAAAGGCAAAAAGTGAGAAACTCGGTCATTCATGAGAATCGTCTCTTGTTAGGGAAGCGTACGTACCATTGTGCTCGAAAAAGAAGAAGAAGCAGTACGGAATAATCATCGCAAGCTTTGCCTGGACATCAGCAGCAGCCGTCTCCAATACGAAGGCGAGCTGGTGCATTATGGGGAACTGCAGGCGCCAGCTTAGGATCTCCCCGAATGCAATCATCGACAATATCTGAACCACCGCGTAGACTGCCACGTTAATTTGTGATTCTTGGATCTCAAGTGATGCAGCCGTTGCCATCGACGAGTAGTACAGCGTTCGGTAGACGTGCTAGTACAGCTGTATAAATTCCAACCATCCATGGAATTATGCAGGAGACGTATCTAACGAGGATGAAGTACTCGGTCATAGACAGAGTCTGGAAGCGCATGAACTCGTTAGCGAAGTCTTGGCTAGTCCGTAGCTCCGACCTTCTTTTCTCTCTAAGCTCCGCAAGTTGTGATAGAACACATGATCTCGACGCTGATTGTCGAGATGACTTTGAATTGTTGGAATGTAGAGATGGTCGAGAGAGAGAGAGAGTGTCGCGCCAGCTTCATGCTGGAGGCCCTTGTGATAATTCTGCTAGCGACCCGACCTGCCGGGTCAGAGATACCAGTCGGGAGAGCTGATACTAATGGCCCACTCAGAGGCACCACCGCGGAAAACGAGGACCTAGCTGACGGGAAGTTGCGCAGAATCAGCACTGTGGATGGCCGATGGACAAGGTGATACACCCCAAACGCTGAATTGAGAATGTCAATCGATACGAGTGAAGCGGTAGTCCAAACCGAGATATGTGGGCCCTATAGACACGTCATGAGGTAGACCAAGTGGAAGACGTCCGTTGTGAACACCACACGCTCGGGTAATCGTGCTCGGAGCCGAACTTTATCTTCCCCGTCTTTGCTGGAGAACCAGGCAACAGCCATCGAGAAGCGCAAGATCACCTTGAGCACGTAGAGAAGCAGTATAAATGCGAGTTGCCAGCCGCCAGGGAGCACATGGAAGGCGGCGCTGAAAGCAGGATACAAGAAGCACATCGCACCTTCAACGGCCGAGACGCTGTAAATCACTCGTAGTTGCGCCGAGAGCTTTGACGTTTTCTTCAGTGATTGGCCCCCAAAGACCACGACGACGCACACGACGAACACGCCGCCCGTGAGCTCGAACACGAACGGTATGGGGAAGACCCACACGGCCATGATCGCCAGCAGCACGATAAAGTTGCTGCTCACGCAGATCCAGACGATGGCGAGCGCCTGTCCGAGCGTGGCATTGAGCGTGGTAGTGAACAGCTCGACGTGAGCAGGCAGAAGACGAAGACGTAGCGCAGGATCCAGCCCGAGTTGCGTCGCCAGCCGTCGTTCGGCGAACTCAGCGGCAGCGGCACACGGCTACCACCCGCGTATACGATGACGTGAGGGAGTAGCGCTCCAGCGCGCGGAGTCGTCGTGCCGTGTACATGCCTCGATGACCCACTTGGGTGCAGTCCCAGGCCTCGACCAGCCTGTGCAGCAGCCGTCCAATGGTAGTGACGCGCTGCAGACTCGGCGTGTCGGGCGTCATGAACGCTGATCCTCAGTCAGAGATTCAAGCATCTCGATAAACAGCCGTCCACTTCAACTTGCACCCGCCAATCACAGCGCGCCACACTATATTTCACATCAATTTGACCATCACTCTAGATTTCTCCGCATTCCGCACTCATGGAGAACTGGGCGCTGTGGCAAATGGTGGATTCGCTGTACCCGACAGGGGGCTTCGCGCACTCGTTGGGACTCGAGGCAGCCGCGCAGGAAGGGCTCGTGGCCGCCGTGTCGCTGCGCGAGTTCCTGTCGGCGTCGCTGCACCAGAGCGCCAACTTGGCGCTGCCGCTCGTGTTCTCGGCGTATCAGATCGGGCGGACGGAATCAGATTCAGCATTCGTGGACTCCGTTCTGAGTCTCAATGCGCGCGCCACGGCACTGTACTCGAACCATGTCGCGCGCAAGGCGTCGTTCGCCCAGGGCGCGGCGCTGCTGAGGCTGGCCCTGTCCACGTACGCGCCGAGCTTCCCGCGCTTCCAGACGCTGCTGACGGTCCGGAAAGAGTCCAAGAAGAGGAAGCAGGGTGGCGTGCACCACGCAGTTCTCTTCGGCGTCGTCTGCGCGCTACTGGGCGTGCAGGCGGAGGCTGCGCAGCGCATGTACTTGTTCGTGACCACGCGCGACGTGCTAAGCGCCGCGACGAGACTCAACCTCGTAGGACCGCTGGAGGCCGCCAAGCTGCAGTTCGAAGTCACGCCGCTGCTGGAAAAAGTGTTCCAAGCCAAGAAGAACCGACGCGTGGAGGACTCATACTCGTCGGCGCCGGTGCTGGACCTCGTGCAGGCCATGCACGATCAGCTGTACACGCGGATCTTCAACAGTTAATAAGGGAGATTATTGGTGAAGAGGAGGGTATGAGCTGTGGGTGATGTCATTGTGGTGTGTGGTGTGTAGTGCTGGAACGATGGAGATATTGACAAGTCAGTTCAATAGGAAACAAGGTCCAAACTTACTCGGGTGTAGTCGAGCTGGTGAGTGCCATCTTCCCTCTGCTGCTGTTCTTGTACGTTGCTGTTGCTACACTGTCCGACACGAAAGGTCGGTCTACTATAACGCTGAAGCGGCGGATCCTGCATTTGGCTAACGAAACCCAGGCCGAACAGAACGATGGAAGGCGGAGAGATTGGCGATGGTGGCTTGTTGTCTGAGGTCGGCCAAGAGCAGCTTGAAGACGGGCAGGACACCGAGCAGGGAGTGCCGGACTATGCAACCTCAGAGCTGGTGCGACCGCTAAACAACTGGGAGATTTCGAGAGACCATCTTGTATTCTCTAAAATGAACGGGCTGGACACAGGCAAGCGCCGTGTCCTGCACGTCGTAGAGGCGATGCACGGGAAGGAGCATGGTGGTGTGCTGCTGACAGCGGCGGGTAACACCGTTCAGCTACTTACTATGACCCCACACGTCGCTGTTTCTGGTTCAAATGTGCAGTATCGTCGTTACGTATTTGGCTTCGGCGGCAGTGGTGTAGGTAGTCTTGCCGTTCACCCGTCTGGTAAATTCTTTGCTGTCGGTGAGAAGGGAGTGAGGCCCAACATCTCCATCTACCGTTACCCGCAAATAACTGTGTCTCACGTGCTGCGGAATGGTACGGAGCGGGCCTATGCCAGTGTAGAGTTCAGCAAGGATGGCGAAACCCTGGCATCCGTGGGGAGTGCCCCAGACTTTCTGTTGACCGTGTGGAATTGGCGGGAAGAGCAAACCGTGTTGCGATGCAAAGCCTTTGGGCAGGACGTTTTCAGTGTTCGATTCGCCCCGACGGACAGTGGCTTTCTCGCAAGTAGCGGTGTCGGGCACATTCGGCTCTGGAAAATGGCAGCGACTTTCACAGGTCTTAAGCTGCAAGGTGATATTGGAAAGTTCGGCAAAAGCGAGCTCAGCGATATCGAGGCATTCTGCGTTCTTCCTGACAAGAAAGTATTAAGTGGCACGGAGGGAGGTGTACTACTGCTCTGGGACGGCAATTTTATCAAGTGTGAGATTCTGACTTCGCGTCGGCATCTTCCTCATAACGGCACGATTAATGTTGTGGATTTTGATGAAGAGGAAGGACATATCGTGACGGCTGGCAGAGATGGCTACATTCGCTTCTGGAGCTTTGATTCCATTGATAGCGCGGATGTAGCTGCTGATGAGACTGTCGCACTTGTCCCCATGAAGCGTCAGGTGTTCGTAAAGCCACAGATGGATATCCGTGCTGTAGTAAAGGAAAGCACTGGCCGATATCTTTTACAAGATGGCGCCGGCGGTGTCCACTTGCTGTTGCTGAAAAGTAACGACGAGCACGAGGTCGAACTGGACTATGTTTCAAATGATACAGGCCGTGCTACTGGTGTAGCCTGCTCTCCTTACGAGCATCTTGCAGCTACGTGCGGTGAGGATGGAAGCGTTCGTGCCTGGGACTATGTCTCTGGATCATGCTTAATGACCGTGTATCCTGAGCAAGCTCGTATGGAAGACCAAGATAATACTAGTGATCGCACGACGCTGGCAGCCGCCACTACAATCCGTTGGGTGCCTGACAGTGCTGCAGTGGTCACTGATCTCGTACCAGCAAGCCGACAGGTGGCTGTTGGCTTTGATGACGGGCTAGTGCGCGTCCTCCTCATGGATGTCGAGCACCGCGCTTGGGTACGCATCAACGTGTTCAAACCCCACACCAGACGCGTAACGTGCATGGCCTACTCGCACTCGGGATCAGCCTTTGTGACGGCCAGTGCCGACGGGACGTTTTTCCTTTTCCAGGTCGTGCCCAGTATCAAGTCGTCCAAATTCGCAAAATATCAGTGCGAGTATGAGCCGTTTGGGTTCCAACGCGTACCGGCGTCGGTGATAGCAATTTGTTGGCGCGATGACGACGAGGCGGTTCTGGTCACACTGGTGAATGGCCAGGTGTTGGAGTTTTTCCTGCCGTTACAAGCGCTGTATGGTAAAACGGAAGGCAGTACTGAAGACGGCGATGGAGCAGAGGGTATTCATGAAATTGATGAGCTTGCAGATCGGGCTGGAACTACCAGTGCACCAGAGCGAGAATCGTACGAGCTTCATCTTTCATCTCGTGAGTGGACATTGCACCAGCGCAACCGCTTCATGAGTGTGAAGGAGTTGGAAACACTCGAAGCACAGCATCCGAGTATCACCGCTCTCCAAACAGAAGAGAAAATTCGCAATCAATTCGAGGTAGAAGTGAAACCAGCAAATGGGACGGCCAAGGCTTTGGCGGCTCTTTATACGGTCGTCCCCGAGAAAGATAAAGTCAAGCCACTCGGTCGTACGAACAAAGACCGCATCTACCTCAGTTGTCAGGCACCATTAGATGGAAACCTCTTCGTGGTTCAGCACGATCAGCCAACACCACAACAAGAGCTGGCGTCGGAGACTGGGGGGCACATCACCTCACTCGAATTGTCGACATCTGAGCGGTTCCTCTTATGTGGTCTATCAAACGGTAAATTTCAGCTTCGCAGTGCACGAAGACCTCACGCATTTATTAGCGGTGAATTTCACGACTACGCGGCATCCAGTAGCAACGGCAGACTACAGCTCGCGCTATCGTTTGACGATTCGTACGTGGTCGCGGTGGGATGTGACGGCAATCTCAGTATTTGCCGACTGCACAGCGACAAAGCTGAGGAAGCATCGAAGTTGCTCGCTGGCAAGTTCGAGAGTCTCTTGGCTGAGGCTACCATCGCGCGTGACCAAGCCCGTGAAAAGCAAGAAACAGTGGTAACCATGCAGCAGAAGGCTATGGATGATAAAAATGAGGACGAGGCCAACAGTACAGCAGGGGGCTCTGTTAGCACCGATTTGAGGGACCTACCAGAGTTCCATGCTGCCAAGGCCTATGCCAATTACATTGAAAGCAAACTGTCACCAAGTGTCGGTGCTGCCACGGATAAGGAAGAGTTTCAAGGAGTAATTCGTCTTGTGGGTGACCCAAAAAGCACCGACGGGTTACCAGAAGCCGCACCTCCGATTCGGGATGATGCTAGTCCGAATATAACAAACGGGGTGCCCGCCGCAGCTTTGACACAACTGGGGGTGGCGGACCTGACAAACCCACGTGAAGCGTACACAATTGAGGACGCAAAACTGAAAAGCGAGGCTGATGCACGTGCAAGATCCACGCTCAGCAAACAAGATTCGACCCGGGCTGTTTTAAGCAAAATGAGATCTCAACTTCTAGAGCTTCAGGCTCAAGATGCGGCATTACCATTTCAGAGCCGTGTGGACCCTGAAGATTGGGAAATTGATCTGGACTACGGCGAGTTGTTGACCAGCCAGGGCGATGAGGCTTGCGAAGAAGTTCGCAAGGAGCTTGCGTTTGCAGTGGAGAAAGAAGAGCTTCTGCTGCTGAAGATGCGCAATACCTACGTTGGGCCACTGGCTGTAGAGCTGATGACGCTGCGGGCTTTTGAGAGCAGCCTTAGCGTTCAATCCTTTCGTACGATGAAGATGCCGCCGACACTTCAGAAGCGACTCGCTGAGATCCACACTGCCGAGGCAGCCGCAAAAAATCAATTACCGGCTGGGGGGAAGGTAGGCGGTATACCAAGGCGCGCGTCAGTACTGGACATCATGGAGAAGGATATGCTATTGGATGAGGAGTTTCCGCTGAAAGATGACGAGCGACGTATGATCATGAGCCACATCGAACCTGCTGTTGGTGGTAGTGGTGCAGCAGGTTGGGCGGCAGTTCCGGAGACCGGCGGCTCGAAGTCAGTTCACGGGTTCGAAGCGCGCAAGCGGCTGCGAACAGAGCGAAAAGATAGACTGACGCGTTGGATGAACAGCAAACCAGGTGAAGATGCTGATGATCCCCGGGATGTTGTTGCTATTGCTTTTGCTCAACGCAACATGGGAGACTACAAGCTGAAAACTGCCGCAGACTATGTAGTCCCAGAGCACCAGCGCGTGAACGCGGTGAAGAAGCTGCGACAAATCGCTCTACTCGAAGAGAGTCTGTATGCAGCGCGCTTGCGTTTCAATGCCAAAGTACTGGAACTTCGCGAGCTGAAGGTGCAGTTAATCAACGAGCTACGACGCGACCAAGAACGATTAATCGAGCTGCGTGTTGCACTAGCTGCAAAGGGTAGTGGCGGTTTTTTTACTGCGCCTCCTGCGGCGGCAGAACTTGCGGTGGACCTTCGTGAGTGGCCGGAGCAACGTGAGCGCGTAAGTGACGCCGATATTGAGCTGTTCTTGAGAGAAAAGAAAGTCATATCGCACTCGCAGTCTCAGACAGCAGACTCTGAATTCTCATTGACGCGCACTGGCGGGGCTGAGAAACACCACCAAACTTCGGACCGGTCCATTGTAGCGGTGGCGCGAGCTATTGAAGGTCCTGGTTCGACTGTGTCGACCGGGAGTAGCACTTCTGTCGGGATTACTATTGGGCATTTGCATTTCCAAATGGACGATGGTGGTGCAGCAGCTACTGCCGCAGCTGTACCAGCATCATCTACTAGGTCATCATCTCTAGGTTTGGATGGGGGAAATTTTGATGGGGATGACGTGGCTGTGTGTGAATACCTGATGCGTCAAGAAGCCCTTCTACTGGAGCGCAAGCAGCGACGTGAAGTTGCTGCCTTTGATACGGCTGTAGCGCATCTTCGGCGCGAAAGGCTTGCGCTTGAGGTTGGCTTCAAGCAAGCTGAGCTGCGGTTATTTACACTTATTAGCGAACTATCGCTTCTTGAATCTTTCGAGAGCAAGGAGAACTTGTTGAGCAGTAAACTGGAGAAAAGTAAAGGAGAGAAAGCGCAGATTGTGGCCGAGCTACGCGATGTGCAGGACTTGCTGGCGAGCAAAAAGCACGAGCTTGACGAGTGGTCGCGGCAGGAGCGATCGGTGCAAGCGGAGTTCTTAATACTTGTAAATGGCGGGACTGGATCTACGGCTACTCCCCACCCGAGCTTTGCCGCACTGCAAAAGCTCTTCAAACGCAAGATCAAGAGGGCTAAGAAGAAGCCAACAGCATCAGGCGGAAAAGAAGAAGGGAAAGATGGAAACGGTCAGTCGCCGGAAAGCGCACGCGACGGCGAGGAGCAAGAGGAAGAAGAGGAAGAAGAGGAGGACGAAGACGAAGACTATGACGAAGACGACGATGACGACGATGAGGAAGAAGAGGATGCGTGTCCACTAGGCTGTGACTTGACTCTGTACGAGAAGGTGCTAGCGCTGCGTGAAAAGCGTGCTGATGTGGACGATGCGATGGGAGAGCTGAACAAAGCTATCGAGGAGCTCAGAAAAGCTGGGGACCGACAGGCGGCAAAACAGCGCGCTATTGACAAGGAGCTAGCGGCAACAGAACAGGACACTCAGCAGTTCCAAAGCGAAAAACAGTCACGTTTCAACCAGCTAGATGTTGTGGTACCGCTCAGCACGCGACAGCTACGGTGTCTTGAGCCCCCTTCTCCAAACCAACAAGGTTGGCTGCTATCAGCACAGGCCGCAGGCTGCCTCGTGTTTACAACACGCGCGTTCTCGGCGTTGACAGAGCGTATCGAGTCCTTGCAGACCGAGAACAAGCATCTACGCCAACAGTTCCGTGACCTTCACAAGCAGCAGAGTGTGCTCGCTCGCGAGAAGCGCCTACAGCAGGAATCCATCGCACGGGCGCAGGATCGCAGCGAGCAGCTGCAGCGACTCAAGTTCGGGCAGCTCGTGGACCTGGAGGTGCTGGATCGTGCCTGCGACGCGTCGTCCATGGATGAGCTGCAGACCCGCGTGAAGCTGCGCGAGGTCGAAGGCGAGCGCACCCTCCGCCGCGCAAAGCAGACGCATCCGCAGTTCCAGCACGCGATCCTGCAAGCAACAGAGCAGAATACTGCGCTGCTAACACAGATCGCCGAGCTCACCGAACGCCAAGCAGAGTTGGAGCGCGAGCTCAATCATAACCAGGGCGGTGGCAGCGGAAGCAGTGGCGACCGGGATGGAGGCGGGTTGCTTAACATGGAGGACGATGCGGCACTAGCCGAACGCGAGATGAAGGAGCGCAACAAACTTGTCCGACTAGTGAAGCTGCAGGCACGCGAGGTAGAAGCGCTGAAGCAAGAGATCGGACTGCTGCGGGGCAAGGACGGCAAGGTGTATGCGCCCCGAGGTTGACATGTAGGAAATCTCAAACTTGCGGACATTCGCTGATCCAACGTTAGCGCAGAAACACCGTTTCTGTCTTTTGGCTTCAACTTGCAAAAGTAGTCGAAAATCGAAAGGGCAAACGCTCAGTTTGCGATTTGCCGGAGAGACAGCAAGCAAGCAAGCGGCACCGGATCTGGAGAGCTGCGAGACACGAAGCAGAGAAGAAGATGGCCACGCGCGCCAGGAAGCGCCAGCGCGCGCACCGCCCAAAGCCCGGCGCGTCGTGGGCGCTGGAGGACGAGGATGACTACATCCTGCACATGGACCCGAGCCTCATGACGGAGCGGCAGCAGCTCGCGTTTCTGCTGCGCACCACCGCCCACGAGGCGTCGGACGCGTCGCACTCCAGCGACGAGAGTTCGGAGGACGAGAGGATGCGGCCGCATCGTCGGGAGAAGAAGCCGCGGCGGATCCAGAGCTCGGAGCGGCAGCCAGCAGCTGCGACGCCGCGGCGAGGCCGTGGACGTCCACCCAAGAACAGGAAAAGTCACACGAAGCCGTGCGTGATGGCGCAGAAGGCCAAGCAGCAAGGCAGCGGCAAGAAGCACGAAGCGAAGCCCAGCCCCACCGGCTCGGACGACGTTGTCCACCTGCGGTCTTTTGGCCACGGAGCGCCGCGCTGCGCACTGTGCTGCGACTATGATACGGCGTATGAGGCATCGTTCTCGGACGCGCTGTTCCTGTGCCCCGCGTGCGATCAGAAGTACCCGACGCAGCAGGCGCTCGGTCGCCGGGCGTGCATGACGTAGAGTGCCAAAGGACGTTCGAGAAGGTCACGAATGAGGCAACACCATGAAAAAGAGACGATGATGCAGAAGACGAACGAACGAGCGCGAACGGAGGAAGGAGCAGCAGAGGCCAAGTGAGCGCCACCTACTCCCCTCCAGTTGATATTTATTGTGACTATTTTTCCTAGTGACGTTGAGGAGGAAGAAACGAGCGACGTGCACGACGAACCAGGCGACAGACAGTAGCAAGAGCTTAATACACATGTAGCACATCCGCCACCACTGCAAGGAGCAAGTCCCCATTATTGCTGCTCGGAAGATGCACAGTGCGGTGCGCCGCTTCACCTCAAGGTCCATCTCCCTTCGCGCCGTCTATGCAATTCTATATTTAGCCCAATCAGCATGCGCGCCATTATTCCGAGCATTCCGCCACGTCCGACTAAGAAGCTGCGAGCATGGCGCCCGCGTTCCCGCCGGGGAAGGCCCCGTCCTACGCCAAGCTAGGCAACGAGGTGCGTGACGTCTGGTAGATATACATATCCTCTTTCTGGGCGTGCTAATTTCCCCCTTATGCGACAGCCTGATGACCACGCGGACGACGACTACGTGGCCGACCACCGGCGCGCGCAGCAGGTCGAGCGCCAGAAGCAGGACGAGAACCTGGACGAGCTGCACTCGGCCGTCAAGCGGCTGGGCGACATGAGCATCAACATCAGCTCGGAGCTTGACACACAGAACAAGTAGGAGGCGCCGCACTCGAGCTATTGGTCGCTGCAGGAGACTAACGCTCTCTTTGCTGCTGCTGACAGGATGTTGGACGACCTGAGCGACGACACAGACAAGGCCAAACAGACGCTGGAGGCCGTGACGAAACAGACGCAGGAGCTGATCAAGCAGTCGGGCGGCATGAAGAACTTCATTGTTATTATTGTGCTCGTGCTTATCCTGCTACTGCTGACGTACTTGGTCATCATGACATGAAGAGAGTTGGGGTAATATATTGATGCTGCACGACGCAGGAGGAGATTTACTTCCATAGGAGGGAGCAAGTGCTCCACGCTGGCCCTCAAGAGAAAACGCTGGCAGGCAGGCAGGAAGACGACAGGGATGAAGGATTTACAGGCATCCATTCAATCATATCGAATCCATACAGACAGCTATAGACAAGACACGCCGAGGTCGCGCTCTTCCATCGTCCATGTGCCGTCCTCCCCACAGGTGCTAAGCATTCAGCTTGCAGCTAATGACGTCACTGCTGCATATGCGCTCGCACTTGCATCTGCACTTGGCATCACTTTTCTTCTCTCTTCCTTCACTCTCCGCTGTTTTACTTCCACGGCTTCCCATCCCTTCTCTCTTCTTCCACTCTGCTGGCTATGTCATACAGACACGGCCGAGCGCTTGCTGCGTCGGGTACTTCTGATCGCACGCCGGACACAGGAATAACGGCGCATCGCAGAACGGCTCCAGGTCGCAGCACAGCGCGCAGAGCGGAGCTGCAGCTGTGCTGCCCAGCATGGCCACATCGCTGGCACTGGACGGACTGGTCTTCTCCTGCTTGACGGGCTCTTTCCTCTGCGTCTTGAGCATTCGGCCGGCCGCCATCTTCTTGGCCTTTAAACTGGCCGCCACGGCCGCAGCCACGGCGGCGTCCCCGGACCTGGTGTTGTGGCTCCTGGGCGACATCCGTGCGGCTCGAGCGTGCGGATGCAGCGGACTATTCTTCGGGAGCTTGATGGAGTTCTTGGGTGGTCGGCCTCGGCCGCAATAAATCACGGGAGCGTCCCCTGTCCTCGGCGATGTCTTCCCCGTCGTGCCACTAGCACCTAAAAAATAATAAACCACAAAATAAATAAAATAACGGTTGGGTAAGCACTAATTCCACGACACAAATAAGAAGAAAAAAATCCGCCACATTTTAATGGCACGTACGGGTAGCGCGCGTCTTGCTGCGCTTGACTGGACGCCGTGGGCGTGGCGGTTCGTCATCGTCGCTGGAGCTGGAGCTATCCGAGTCGCTGGAGCTCCCGGAGGCGTCGGAGGGGGCCGTGGCGCGCAGCAGGAAGGCCAGTTGCTGTCTCTCCGTCATAACGCGCGGGTCGAGCGAGTCTTCGGCCGAGGCGGCGCGGCGTGGGCGCTTGCTGGCGAGCATGGCGAAGGGGGTGGGGCGGTGGGGGCTTGNCCTGTGGGACGGCGCTAGCAGCAGAGGCCGAGGCGCCTAAATGCTCGGCGAAGTCGCTCGGTGGACGCCAGCGCTGCCGGATAACTGTGTGCCTGGTGTATGGCCGTTGCTTCTCTGTGAGCTTATTGGTGGGCATCTGCGAAACGCGCAGAAGGGCGAAAAGGAGACGCGCCGATCCCACGGTGTATCCGGCTAAGTGCGATACAATCCAGCAGAGGAATTTCACGCTGCAACGTCAGCCCCAGACTTACACGTATGAAGTATTTGGCAACTTGATGCGGAATGTCTTGTCTTGCGTGGCGAACCAATTGCTGGTTGGGCCTGGGGATGGCATTTTAGTGTACACGAGGCCAGGTCCAATGTTGGCCAGGAAAGAGATTGCGATCGGCTCGCGGTACAGTAATCCGACGCGGTTTCTTATCGCTGGGTTTGAAGTTGCCGTTTGCTTCGGAGATCGGGTGCACTACCATAGCATTACCATAGAGCGCGCGTCGTCGGCAAGGCTGCAGTGCTGGGGCCAGAGCTTTCCTCGTCTTGAATGAGTCTGACGGCGTGTGCCGCTGGACATCCTATCATCCGCCACCGGAATCTGCAGTTTGCAGGGATTCAGGCGGCCACATCGAGCACATCGATCCCGAGCATCTCGGACGAACACCCCCCCCACACACACACACACTCACATGAAGCGATTTGAGACCTGCTCAGCAGAAGACGAACTCGCCACCGACATACATCGCACTTCTTGCGGACAATATGGTCCTCCGGAAGCGCCCATCTTGTTGAAGTCGGGTTTCTTCCCATTGGTCAAAATCACTTTCAATTTTTGCCAATCGCACAGCCCGACGAGTCGCGCCTTGGCACACACGGATCTCCCCTTCATCATGGATGCGTCCGCGCCTGAGGCCCCCACGGCTTCTCCTCGTCACCATCTGCAGCCCCGCAGCGATCATCAGCAAAAGACGCAACTACATGACACCAAGCCGCAACTCGTGTCTTCGCAGCGCAAGCAGAAGGCGCAAACGACGCGTTCCAAATCGACGCCCAAGTCCTCGGTCCAAGACACGTCTGCCGACGCCTCCCTGGGCGACTTCCGAGCCTCCACGTGGTTCCAGGCAGGAGAGGGCGATTTGGTCTTCGCCCAGTGGCTTTTAGGTCGCTGCAACGGCGTGGGGGATGCCGCCACGCCGCAGTCTCTGGACGCTACTAAAAGAATGTTCGCACTGTTTAAAACGCAGCGGAAACTACGCCAAGAGCTGGCGCTGGGTTCTAAAACGGAGGTCACAAGTGTTGAAGAAGAAGAGGGAGAAGTAGATGGAGAAGAAGAACGAGAGGAACGAGAAGAGGAGCCTTTGTGGCCTGTAGAGGAGATCGTGGAGCAGGTGGGCGGCGTGCTGAGAGTCTCCAGACTGGAGCTGCTGAAGATGGAGAAGAAGGTGGAAGGAGCCTTAGAAAGGATCGTTGTGGCAGAGGTGGTGGATAACGCTACGGAGATCATTCTGAGCAGAGCCTCGAGTGAACATGAGCCGCTGCTGAGACGGTGGGTCGCGATCTTGCAGGAGAAAACGGTGCAGCAAGTGGAGACAGAGGAGAAGGTGCCGGAGGTTAGTCCTGAGGTGGATGAAGAGGATGCAGAGGCTGCGGCGCACACGAAGAGCAACAAGAAGGAGAAGAAAGAAAAGAAGACGAGGATGAAGAAGAACAAGTCCAAGGTGGCGGAGGACACGGCGTGCGAACAGGTGAAGTCTTTCTTGACGTTCTTGACGGACTCGGCGCAAACGCAGACACACGTTGACGTTTCAATGACGGCGACATCCTCCGATGCAGAACAAATGTGGACAGCAGAGTTGCAGAGAATTGTGAAGCTCTCGAGTATTGAGCCGGAGGAGGAGGCGCGACGTCTGCGTGTAGCGCACGATATCCAGACGGTACTACGTCGCGAGGTTAGCAAATGGCGTCATTGCGAGGTGATTCTTTTCGGTAGTTCATTGTCGCGCTACGGCTCGCGGGACTCGGATTTGGACATGTGTCTTCTCCCTACCGGCCGTGGTGCTGGGAAAGACCTGACTCCGCCTAAAGAAGTGGCGGGGTCACGCCAGCTTCGGCATCTGATTAACGGTAAGGTTGGCGAGAGTGTGGACGCACCTAGCACTGACGAAGAGAGCGCTGAACAGCTACGAGAACTGCGCGCACAGGTGCAAAAGAGTCTTGAAAAGCTTACCCAGTCACTCAACACACTAGATCGATCGGGTAAAATCGGTGACAAGTATACCAAGCAACGTCGCCAACTGGAGTTCTTCGACACGCAGATGCGGTTGCTGCGCAATGCTATCATGGAGGAGCTTACGAAGTTGCTTGGCGTCACAGAATCTCAGAATGGGAATTCAACCGCCAAGTCGGCGCGTTTGAAGACGGTCATTGCTGCTAGCAGACGCCGCAGTGATGATCTCTACCTCCTTCGTGCCATTTTGCAGCGTGCTGCAAAGTGTGAGGTTCGCCATGTAATTGCTGGAGCCCGCGTCCCCATCATTCGCTTCTTGTACACACGCAGTGGCCCAAAATACGAGTGCGACTTGTGCTTTGAGAATGTGCTGGCTACCCGCAATACCCCACTGTTGCGTGCATACGCATCCTTTGACGATCGTGCGCGTGCTCTGGGTCTCGCGGTGAAGCACTGGGCTAAGGAACGGGGGATTAGCGATGCTTCTATGGGTTTCCTCAGCTCCTATTCGTTTGTGCTGCTTAGCATCTATTACCTGCAAGTGGTGCATGTGCTACCAAACTTGCAGGACCCTCGACTCCTGGAATCTGCGCATGTCCGACCAGAGTACTACAATGACATCAACATCGCTTTCTGCGAAAACCATGGCCTGGCCCAAGCTTACCATAAGCGCACTACTGCTGGGATTGACGCAGCAAACATGCCGTTAACGACTCTTCTAGTTGGGTTCTTCGAGTTCTACGCCACCCAGTTTGACTTTGCAAAACGTGTCATCATGGTACGATCTCCGGAGACGCCGTCGCAGAAAATTGCTCACTGGGGTAGTCGGAAGGCCAAGACGTGGCGCATGAGCATTCAGGATCCGCTGGAGACTGGGCGTGATCTAGGCTGTGTGCTGCAGTTCAAGGGGCAAGAGAGAATCATTCGTGAGTTCCGTCGCGCACATGACATGCTATCACATGATGAAAGTTTCTCTGATGAAGTCTGCGCTGCCGAAAAACTCGCCGTGAAATCCGGAAAGTCCGGTGCAAAAGCGAAGCAGAGTCCCGCTAAGCAAGCAAACGGAGGTACTGAAACGGTAAGCGTTGATCAAAGCAAGCCGAAGCAGCAACAAGTGGACAAGCTGAAGCGATCGTACATTATAACAATGCAGAGCGCTGACGAAGAGCTGACAAAGGAGATGATTGAGAATCTCTTTAAGGACTTTCACAAATCATTCTGTGTTGGAAAGGTGGTGGAGGCACCAGTTCGAAGTGATACTGACAGTGCTGCTGACAACAAGAACAATCACTGGGAGGTTGAACTACTGACGCAGGCGCGAAACTGCCCCCGTACATTGTCTCTACGAACACGGATCGACTGGAAGGCAGCTGATGGTCGTGTTGGGCGCGTGTGGCTTCATCACCAGGCCTTGTTCTCGACGCCACCCTGCCAGAAGTGCTTGTCACCTGAGCATCCGACTGATAAGTGCCCACCGGAACATGTTGATGACGACGAAGGTGCAGGAGCTGGTGACAGAGGTGAGCCGCGGATTGACCACAATATTGCGCAGAGAAATATTAGGCGTCACGTCCTCCGTTTGACGCTAAGCGGTGTTTATGGAAATGCTGCTTCGAAGAAGAACGGTCGTCGTAAGAAGCAACAACAACATGGGCCCACTCAAGATGATCACCCAGGTGACAAAAGCAGGACCAATTCCAAGCGCAACACCAACGGGAAGCCAGGTTCAAGCAAGAAAGAGCCTCGTGGAGACAACATGTCGACTGGGAACACTGTACGTCATGTTGAGGTCGTTGAGGTTGTGACGGCTTCAGCTCCTTCACGCACTGAGGGTGATGTTGACGCGAACAAGACGCATCAAAAGAAGAAAAAGTGGCAGCAGCGAGTTCACCGCAAGCGTGGCGGATCGAAAGCTGATAGCAACAACGCCACAGTCTAGTGAGGTCCGTTGATGGACTGGCGCATCGAAGAGATTAAGTGCAGATAGCTAGCTAGCTGGCTGTGAGATGTTTGATACTTGCACGGACAATGAACATGAACAAGCAGGTGTATGCGACCAAACCTCGTTCTCCAGATCCACTACCAATAAAAACCGCAGCAGAGCCCCGGGCGAGACAGAGATTGAGGTTTTCAACAAGTAAGGGACGTGATTCGCAAGTAGCAATGGCAGTAATGCGACGTCGTAGCAAAGTGTAGCCATTTGGTTTCGAAAACCCACAATTAGGGTTAATTAACATGCCAACGTACCGCAACACTGCGTAGTTCAAGGCGGCCGAGGGCGACATCGTCTTCTCCCAATGGCTCTTAGACCGGTGCTTTGAGCTGTGCGACGTCAAGCCGATGCAGAGCGAAGCGACCACTGAGAAACTCTACGACTGGTTCAAATTGCGCCAAACGCTGCGACTCGAGTTGGGTCTCACCTCCACCGAAGCCGATCCCCAGCAGGAGGTGAAGAACACACTGTGGGCTGTGGATAAAATCGTCGAGGAAGTGGGCGGCGCACTGCAAATATTGCGTCAGGAGCTGGAAGTCGGAAATTCCACGAATCCACGGGAGGACAGCAAATTGGAGCGAGAGGTGGTGGCCGAAGTGGTGCAGGACGCAACGGAGCTGCTGCTTAGTCGAGGCACTAGAGAGGACGAGGTTTTGTTGTTGAGGTGGCTGGAAATTCTAGATGGGGGAGGCGGTTTTTGGCTCTGGGAGGGGAAGTCTAGAGACGCTGGGCAAGAGGCGTGTAAGCAGGTTGAGGGCTTTTTGGAGCTGCTGCAAAACTCAGTTTCAGGAAGCGAAAATGAGATTTCTGTGCCGAAAGTGTCGCTGGATGCAGAGACGTTGTGGATGTCGGAGGTGCAGCGGATTGAAGGGGTGAGCTTGGAAGAGGAGGAGAAACGTGAAGCTGTGGCGCAAGAAATCGAATTCATGCTGTTGTACGATTTCGACGCCTGCTCTGAGTGGCGGGTGAAGGTGTTCGGCAGCTCCAAGTCACGTTTTGGATCACCGGACTCGGACCTGGATATGTGCCTTTTTACCTCCCTGAACGATTATTTCCCGTCGGAAGTGCTGGGCTTCTACTATCTCAAACGATTAATGGAACGGAAGGTGTGGGATAGCGACGACGTGTTGGTGGCAACGACTGAGAGAGTCGAGCAGCTCAAGAAGGCGCGCCGACAGATTTTGGAGGCAATCAAAACGCTATACAACGTGAAAGATCTTCAAGATCATCAAGTTGGGCCACTTTTCGCTTATCATATGCAGCTACTGGTTGAGGCGCTCGATGATGAACTCGATCAGCTGAATGTGAATGCAAGGTTCGAACTCGAAGCGCCCACGAATTTGCAATTTGTCCAGAAAGAGTTACTCCGAGTCAGCAAACGTCGAAAGAACGACCTATTTGACCTGAGGTCTTTGCTGGAATGCTCGTCAGCGTGCACAATTGACGCGGTCGCTTCTCACGCAAGGGTTCCAGTCCTTCGCTTTCGATATATGCGGAACGGTGTCGAATACAAGTGTGACTTGTGTTTTGACAACGAACTCGGCATGCGAAACACACGACTACTGCGCGCATACGCTGATTTTGACGACAGAGCCCGTGAGCTTGGACTTGCTGTGAAACACTGGGCCAAGCAACGCGGCATCGCCGACACTGCTTCTGGGTTCCTGAGCTCCTACTCGTTCGTGCTGCTCAGTATTTACTATCTCCAGATCGTGCACGTGCTTCCCAACCTACAGGATCCTAAATTGGTGGAGCTCGCAAAAGTCTCGCCTGAGTATTACGATAGTGACAGTATCGCTGTTTGTGAAAATCGTGACATCGCCCATAGCTACCACAAGCAAGTAACGCCCGACAGTCACTATCTGAATGTGTCCCTGCCAGCTTTGCTCCTTGGCTTCTTCAAGTTCTACGCGACCCAATTCGACTATTTGAATCACGTCGTGACTATTCGATCACCTGAAAAGTCGACACTGAAGACTTTTCAGTGGGGAAGGAAGTCGAAGATGTGGCGGATGAGCATCCAGGATCCACTGCAGACGACGCGCGATGTCGGTGGTGTACTCCATTTCAGCGCTCAGCGAAAGTTCACTCACGAGTTGCGTCGAGCTCATGAAATGCTCGAGCAGAGTGAGAGTTTCCTGGATGCTGTTTGCTTGAAGCAGGAGTAGCTGCTCCGTGGAGGTTCGATCCTCTGTAAGCAATGCTGTAGATGCCAATGCACGTGGGTTAAATACTTGTTTGGTCTTCACAAGAGTGTTTATACTTTTGCAGTCTATTATGACCCGAGTGCTGATGTCAATGCATCCAGGCAGCCATGGAAACTTGGAATTTACCTGGATCGCTGTGCTACGACGAAAACCGAATGTCACGCGAATGAGAAGACGCCATGCATCAAATAGTTACTGTTAAGCGTCGTGGGTTCTGTGCAATCCTGATGGTTGGCTTGGTGCTCCAGCAGCTAGTACAAGTAGACTCGCGTGATCACCTGTTTTCGAGTGTCTTGATGGTTGGTGATTGAACTACGAGGGCTAATTCGTGTTGTACCAAGCTGTCTGCTACCTCGGATGGGACTGACGCTTCCCGCTTTGATCTATGACTTGCTGCTGGTGCAACTGCGTTATACTTCTTGTGCAGTATCCGTTGAATGATAGCCAACGCCTGCACGTGCTGTTCGTCCGTTGTCGTGGTCACCGCTTCACTTTCACACAACGTAGGTATCTTTTCTCCGACAGACTGCTCTACCTTTGCTCCTCCTACAGTATGGAGTAGGCCATTGGGCACTATAAGCTGAAGAAGGGGTCGGAATGCGCCAAACGCATCGATAGCTCTTTCAAGTGCTACATAGGAATCGATTAGCTCCAGCGCACTCTTGCGAGCACGATCGGCAGCGTTCAACCCCACGAGTAGATCTGCCGACGGTGCGTCGTCGGTACCGTTGTCGTTAACCTCCACGTGCTTCATTCGTATCGCCCTAATTAACGCCTCGCCCCACTCAGTCTCAGTTGCAGTCACAGGGGATGCCACACGTTCTCGAGCTGTCACAATCTGCACGGCTTGACTGGCAATTTCGTACGCGAGCTTTGTGAAACGGTGACTTCGTATCACGTGCAGCAGTGAATCAGGGGACAACGACAACAAGTCGCATGCGCGCAGAGTGCGAACGGTGCTCGTGCTGACTGAGCAGACGAGTAAACCTTTCTCGCCGAAGTAAGTGCCTTTGGAGTAACTTAAGCTAAGATTTGGCTGAGCTTCGCTCGTAGAGAATAGGTTGCCACGCACGACGAAGTACATGGACTTCGTAATGCTCCCTTCTACCAATACGTTTTCACCACGCGGATAGCCCTCAAACCTGAGATGCCGGGCGATATCATGCATGAGTTTATCGACGATATTGAGCACTTCGCTGCGAGGCAAAGGCCGGACAACGTCGCTAATAAATGCTTGTAGTGGCGCCTGTGCGATGACGAGTATTGAATCGGTACGAATACAAGCAGGCACGCCTTCCAGAAACGATTGGTAGTCGACACCCCGATGCGACGACCATAGTGAAGATAGAAAAGCTTGAGTGCGCGTTTTCAGCTCACCCGTTATCTTCCACCTCCCTAAGTACAGTTCAACAGCGATGTGGTTCTTGCGGTATTCCACTTCGTTGCTGATGTACGAAATGAACAGATTCGCAAACTCACCGATCATGAAAGCCATTGTCAGTAGCCCAACAAAGCATACAATAATACAGAAAGCAAAGTGGAAGATTGTGTCGGGCTGGAAGGTGCGACCTTTCTTGATGAACGATGTCGTGGCAAAAAAGCATCCGCGCAGCAACCTCAGAGTGCGCTTTCCCTGTGGATCGGATAGACTGGAGTCGGGCAGCCACGCATTCCATTCGTCACCAAAGTGGTCATACACCGCGATGGCGAAATACATGCAAGCGCTCCAATACATGATCAACACATAAAGTGCAGAGGCAGTTCGAAGGCGGTGCATCTCCTTGTAAATACTGCTCCGGTTGATTTCGTCCATATAATGAAAAACGTTTCGCAGCTTCAGGCAACGATTGATGCGATATAGCGGGTCATTCGAGAAACTGGAAAAAAGGTAATCCAGTGGAATTGCGGCCAAAATATCCCACACGAGTCGCTCACTCTTGTACGTTTCCCGGTGGTCCTGCTCATACAAATCCACAGACTCACTGGAGCGCTGAATACGCCAGTTGATCCAAATATCGGCAAGGTAGAACACTTCACAGAGAATCTCGATCTCACGCACAACAACGGGTAGCCATTCAGTGTGCTCCATCGAGTCGAACGAAATTCGATAAGGAACAACAATGGACATGAACAAGGTAGCAAAGATGATCATCTTAATCCAGGTCAAGTGATATACACTCTGAGCCGGTGCGCCACGGAAAAGCACCGACACGAACACCGGAATTCCGCAGCGCAACTTCGATAGCTTGTGTTCTGCTTGGTTTGATTGTGGGGAAGTTGGTCCTGCAGCATTCCGAGAGATTGTTTCTCGCTTACTGATGGCGCTAGCAGTAGTGGAGCGCTTGTATCGAGCAGAGATTACTGCTTCTTCCATTCTCTCAGCATAAGCATTCATGTGATCTTCGTCTGTCATCGTAGATCGAACCGAGTTGTGACGCTCTAACTTGGCGATGTGAGTTAAACGTTGCTGTTGCTGCTGCAGATTGATGACGCGGATAACCTTTTGCTTCCACTCCGGGTAACGATTGAACACCGTCTCCAAGGAATTCCGCGACAGCTTGTACAGTATTGTCGTTGACTTTGCCAACACGAAAGCGTTGCGTACACTGTCCACGAACAGCGCGTTCTCACCGAAGTAATCTCCTGCTGTGACTTGGTTGAGTTTTGTGAGCCCATCAATATCAAGCTTATCACTTGTCCACTCTGATTGTGGTCGGGGGTGGATTTTGCGGCTCGAAAGAAGAGGTTTAATGCTTGGCTTACTCGTTAGAAGTGAGGATTCAGTGGGTGTTCTGCGTGCAATTGACGCACGTTGAGCAGTTGCACGTTGTCTGAGCTCTTCTTCGCGTGGTATCAGCGTGTCCAGCAAACCAGCAAACACAAAGTACATATCACTGCCTTCCTCGCCATACCTGTAGACGAACTCGTCCTTTACGATCATGACCTGACTGAAATGAGATACAAGCATCCGCGTCACGCTTCCATTCATCCCCGCCAAGAATGAGACCTTCATTATCATCGGCTGTAAATGCACCATTCGGATATCTGTCAGCAGGGATGGAGGCAGGCAGCTTTCGAGCAGGCGCTCCTGGGTGATCGAGTGAAAGCGCTTGAAAAAGAAGTAGGCTTTGAATCGCTCCTGAATGGGTGCTGGTAGTCTGAAATGTTCGAGTAGGTGTCGGAACGAGCTGAGCGTAGCATAGTACTCTCGGTTTTCGGCGTCCATGAGCTCGATAATGTCAGAAAAATTGCCGATAACATACGCGAATAGGAAGAAGCCAAACGTGAGGGTGATAGTGTTGAAAAGGCACTGCGATGTGGTCTTAGGGAGCTCACCAGGGTATGTTGCAGACATGACCCCAAACGACCAAAACAGCGAAGAGAAGTACTGCAAGGGATACCCTTCTTCAAGTAGAGCCTTGTCAGGCAACCAGTGGGCATTTGCCGAGTGTAACGTCTGATGCGAATCCCCAGCATCCAATGCTCCGTGCATGTGAGATGCATGAGAGCGAAAGTCAAAATAAAAGCATCCCAGCGTGTGCGAGAGTATGAATGTGTAGTACACTAACTTGAACAAGCGAAGCTGTAAAGTGAACTTGAGGTGCTTGTTCTCCAGTGCTGCAAATTGTGCTGGAACTTTAAAGAGTCTCACTAGCTTGTTCAGATTGAGAATTTCCACATGCTTGAGCCCACAACTTACCAATCCCCAATCGATAAAATACAGGGGGAGTAACGCGACTGCGTCAAGCATGAATGAGCGTGAGTATAAATAATTTTTCTTGATGACACGCAAATCCATGACCTTGTTACCAAACTCGTGAAACCCCAGACGGAACCTCACAAACATGTCGCCCATGAAAATGACTTCAAACAGAAATATGATGATATCAATTATCGTATTTGCTTCCACAGATACGGGGAAGCACATTATCGAGACAGTCAGTAAACACTGCACCGTCATCACGATGAATATCCAAGCTTCCCACACGATCATCACATTGGAATCCGGGTCAAAGACGAGCTCCGAAATCCAAGTGATGATGTACGGACGATTGCTTGAGAATGTTGCACCAGTGGACATTTCAGACGCCTTCAGGAACTTCGGATCCAAGAATCGTTTTTCAAGAGCATGCAAGGCATCGGACAGTGCTGGAAATGTAGTTTGCATCAATCGCAGGTGCTCGCGGGATATGAACAAGACAATGCACCCGCTAATCGCCATCACACGTTCCGAATAGCTTGGCGAGCTGGTGTCAAAATGCAACGCTGCCGTCCCCACAAAACTTCCTTGCGGGATGCTGCGAGGTGCGCCTCCGTTTGCGATTACACAAAGCTCGCCTTCCAACAGGAAAAACAGTCCGCCGGCAAAATCTCCTTGCCGATAGACGACTTCCCCCTGTCCGTAGAGGATGAATTTAACATTCTCGATAAATACCTGTTCTAATTCATTTAGCACAGACCGGACTCCCGCTAACAGTGCAATTGTTTGTAATGCCGGCTTGCATACACTTTTCATAATATCATGCTTGATTGTCGTCGGTAGCTCCTCTAACAAGGCCCCAATGACGGCCCCGCGATGCGCAGACCACCAAAAATCCAAGAATGCACTAACGCGCTTGTGAATTGCCAATGGGGCGTTCTGCCGCATGAGAAAGAGTTGTATTCGTGTTCGATTCGCAAAGAACTCTTTTTGTTCATAAGCAGACGCAGTAAATCGCTTTTGAACGTTGTCAACCACAATTGCCGTGATGAAAAAGCCACTCAGCATGAAAACGAGAGCCGCACCAAATTGCGTATCGCTTGCAGGTTCGACAGGCCTCCCCAGAGCCGTGATCACGTAACACGCATAATACAGCGATCTGAAGTACTGGTTCAGCCCAATTTCAATGATCTCGTAAGAGCCAATTGCATAGGTTTCATTATCCGCGTCGACGTAATAGGACTCGTTCAGCCGTCGCAAATGCAAATCACTCGACGGAAGCCAGGCGTGGGGACTAGAGCTGAACCCTTCCAGGTATGTTATACTAAAGTGTAAGCACGCAACTGTATGATAGAGCATTATCATTAGCCAACCAAAAAGTAATAGTCGCTTTTTGTTGTCCAGATGCAAGAACTCGTCCACTTCTTTGACGTGGTCTTTCACGCGCCACATACGTAACAACCGCAGAAGTTGCAAGATCTCAAATCCCATAGCCCAGTGGGGCAGTGCACACAGCAAATCGAAAGCGAAGTTGTTTTGGAAGTATCGTCGCGCTGTTCTAGAGGGATCCCAAATCTTTTCCGAGTTTTTAATGTAGGACAAGTTAAAGTTCAAGTAGATGTCGACCCACAATGCGATCTCCATCAAGACATTCAGCGCAGAGAGCAACCAGTTTGAGTGATTGAGCACCTCAAAAGCAAGACGAGTCGGAATCACGAACCAGAAGTAAACGAAATTGATCTCTAGAGCAAGTATCCACCACATCCGTCTAGAGGATTCAAAGTCAATAGCCTTGGGGAGAAGTAAAACAGTCCAAAACGGAGCCTTCGGATCTCGTTTCCGATGGAGTTGTGCGGCAACCATTTGCATCACTGGGGGCATCTTCAAGCTCGTTCTCCTGACTGCTTCCTCAGCATTTGGTTGAGGTAAAGAGGTCATAACCTCTCTTGGTTGGTTATCATCCGCCGCATTTACACAGTTTACGTGATTATCTGCAGCCGCCGGGGTATTAGTAGGTACTGGATCAGTAATTGGGAGCATCGCTTGCGCCAGAGGGGATTGTGAAATACTACTAGTAGCGGTGCTTCCGATTAGTATGGCGGATTTTGTCGTAGTCGCATCGTCGCTTGGTTCTACTGGCTGGGCAGGAACAGTGACGTCCTTTTTCGCCGAAGCATTCGCTACTAGCCACCCAAGTGAAGGTTTTAGGGCAGGAACAATAACGGTGCTTTGCTCTACTGGCTGATCAGGAAGAACGACATCCTTTTTCGCCAAAGCATTCGCTACTAGCCACCCAAGTGAAGGCTTTTGGGTAGGAATAATAACAGCGTTTGGCTCTCCTGACTC
>KV724266.1:20115-36889 GCA_000500205.2 Phytophthora lateralis | reverse complement strand
GGTGTGGCTCCGCGCAAATCCGTCATGTCACGGCTCACGCAGTTCCAGATCTCCAAGCCCGTCTCGGTCGTTCCCTATGCACCCGAACGACTGAGCATCACACAGACAGCCATGACACCAGAGATGGTGAAGTCCATCTCAGACAAAGGGGTGCGGAGCGCCCTGTTGCAGTAGTAAATAAGGCTTGAACTGATGAAGCTATTGTTTTTTGTTTTTGAAGGCCCAACGCGAACGTGAAACGAAATCGAGGAAAGAAGACTCGGTCACGACTCTTTTCGCAGCTCTGCGCATGCGGCGAGTGCTGCACCGCGTCCAGGTGGAACACGGACAGTCAGGCCCACGGATTGTAGTGGATGAGACAAAAGACAACCTCGAACGGCATCTCAAAGTCCTGTCGCGCTACAAAATCCGACAAGTGGACACGGACGGAGACGATGCACGGCAGCTACGCAATCTGCCTTCTATGATGGTGAATCCACACACCTCATTGTACAAATTGTGGCAACTGGTGCGTCCCCGCTGTATTGAACATGGCTTCGTTAAGAAGAACTCACGGCCTCAATTACTTGTATTTCGCTACAGTTAACATTATTGATCATCATCTACCAGAGCATTATGCTGCCGTTTGCTCTTGCATTCGGCTCCAATGACACCACAGCAGTCGATATTCTTATGAGCAGCATTTTTGCTTTCGACATCGTCGTGGCATTCAACACGCCCATCGCGGAAGACACCGATGAGTCGGTGTACGTCACAGATCGATGGCGTATCGCTTCGACCTACTTGCGCGGATGGTACGACACGTTGGTTTCTGGTGGTCATAAATGGATTGATCTCACGCTTTATCCTCTTCTCGCAGGTTCTTCTTCGACTTGCTCGCATGTATGCCCTTCGACTACGTGCTGTTACTTGTCAACAATTCTAAAAGCAACCTAAGTGTTCTGGGACTGCTGAAGGCGCTGCGCGTGCCTCGATTACTTCGGCTTGTACGTCTTATGCGGGTGGCCAAAGTTTTCAAAATGCGGCCAGAACTGCGGCGTTGGTTACAGTATTCACGGCATGCTAACCTCCTTCGGCTTGTTCGACTTGTGGTATCTTTTCTTATTATTAATCACTACGTCGCGTGCTTCTGGTACGGTCTCGTCATGTCAGATCGGACTCGTGCTCTGGACGATAGCACAGACCCGATGCACTTGTACATCGTTGCGTTCTACCAGTCATTGCTCGTCGTCATGGGTCAAAACATTACTGTTTACGAGGACACGGAGTATATCTTCTGCGTTCTTGCCATGGTCGTAGGGGCCGTGCTTATGGCCGTCGTCTTCGGTAATGTGGCTATCCTCATTGCCAACTACTACGAGTCCCAGAGTTCTCATCAAAAGAAGATGGAATGGCTTTTCGCGAGCATGAATAGGATGAAGCTGCCTTACGACTTACAGAACCGAATCAACGCGTATTATCAGGCAATGTGGGAACGGCATGGCACTCTGGATGGAGCTGTGACCGCCTTTATACCCGAACTCTCACGAAACTTGGCTTACGAAGTAGAACTATTTCTCCGAATGGATATGATCAACCGCGCGCCTATTTTCCAGAATTGTAGCGCCAAAGTCGTTCAGGAACTCGTCATGGAGCTAGAGTTGCAGGTTTTTATGCCGGGTGACTACGTTGTTGTTCGTGGTGAAGTGGGCAACGATATGTACTTTGTACAGAATGGCATCTGTGAAGTCACAAAAGAGATCGACGTGGCCCCTGTGCCGTTACCAAGAAATCCTTCTCGCCTCTCTCAAGCTACCCAAGCAGCGCAAGCAGCATTACACGGGCGAATGTCTCCATCAACAAGAGAAATCAACGCATCCCAGATTCCATCAACTCCACCTACACCACCAACAAAACTCAAAGAGGTCGTGCTAAAAGTGCTAGGCCAGGGGGATTACTTCGGCGAGATCGCTCTTCTTATGAACTGCAAGCGCACGGCAAACGTCCGTGCGCAGGTTTTCTCGGAGCTCTGCACGCTCACGCGCGAGGTGTTTGAGAGTATTTCCACGCGCTATCTCGAAGACCGCAATATCATCGAGAAGTTTATCATGGATAAGTATGATCCGAGTATGCTGCAGGCTGCCATGAAGCAATCACACGAAGTTAGTATGCGCAGCAATGGCCCCGCTGCGGCGGCAGCAGCTGCCGCAAGAACGAGCAACGCTTTTCCGAGATCTCAAGGGCCCAGTCACACCATGAGCTATGGAGAAGGGACCTCGCGTAGCGAGTCTGCAACCGCAAAGATCACCGGGTTGTTGAACAAGGTGCTAGAGCGTATGGATCACCTCGAAGTGCAGCTCGGGAAAGAGTCCGAAGCTCGACGTGAGAGCGAAACGAAGCTTAGATATACTCTGACGGAAGCTACAAGGCGTCTTTCTTACACCTCCCGGGTCAGTCTCTTAGACCATGCATCACTAAGGCATCCAGGATCACTGAGCCGCCACGCCGGCAAGGCAGTAGCGGATGAACCTGAACGGGTTTCACAGCGCAATTTACGAGTCGCAGAGCATTTAGCAGAACAGGAGGCCAGGGAAGCCATGGAAGCCTCGGCAGACAAACCCACAGAGGCGTCTGCAAGTCCGGTGGATGCGACTACAAGTGCCACAAGTACGAACACTGATGAAGCGAAGCCTAGAAAACGTCAGCCGTCACTCAAAGCGTTGAGAAGTTGGCGCAACGTGAAAGGTGACAGTTTGGGTCTTGGCATGCGCCTGCGCTCAGGCTCGAAATCGCGCTTAGGACTGCAGGGTTATACCCCAGGTATCGGCGTGGGAGTTGGAGCCGTGGGCGCTGGGGGTAGTTTTCGAGCTGGATCAGGAGGAATGTCAAACTCTCGACACTCAAGTGCTCGCAGCACGGCGCGCGCAAACGATCTGTACGTTGACTCGGATCTTCTTATACCTGAGCCAGAGCCTCGATCAGGGAGGGAAAGCGAGGATGAAAACACTGATCAATTCCCATCGGACATTCTCGACGATCTAGCTCGCTCGTTGGATCCGCAGCAACAAGATAGTAAGCAGTAATAACACCAAAACACAGTACTGTCGGGTTTGTAGACATGGGCTCTGTTGAACGAGTGGTAGTTCTCATCACTGTAAAGACGATCATTCTGATGGTCTGTAGAAAAGGTTGGCGTTATGGGATTGCTCGGTCTGAATGATCAGGACTTGACACGTGCACGGACACAGGCAAAGTATTTTTGCGAAAGCTGAGCGTCAAGCATTTTTAGCGTTGATAAGACTCCATTCTCACCACCCGCTGCAATTAGACACCACTCTGGCCTGTATTAGGGCGCCGTTGGTTCTCACTCTCGCTTTGGAGGCTGGACAGCACTGGCCAACTTCGAAGACAGACCTCATTTTCATCGTACACCATGATGCGAATGGGTGATCTAACGCTACAACCGACAGCCCCAATTCCACCCGAGATCGAAGGGTATCTCAAGAAACTCAAGCGCAAAACGAGAAGTTTGGCTGGGAACTGGAACAAACGCTGGTTTTTCGTGGACCCCCGAAGACGAGAGTTTGGCTATTCAGACAACAGAGCGAGTGCTCCACGAAGTATGTCGTGCACGTAAGTTGACCCATATGAGGTAGTTCTAACTCTTCTGCTTCTTGTCGTATGAGAAGGCTCGATTTACCTCGACGATATCACTGCGGTGGTGCAGTTTGATGACACGCACTTTCAGGTCGAGAGTCGCACACGCAACTTCTTCCTCTGCGGAGAGAGCAAGGCTAGCACTGCATGCTGGGTGACGAGTCTCGAAGGCTACCGCAAAAAGCTGGTCGAGTACGAGAAGGACAAAATCGCCTATGCTGCGGCTGCTGCGACGGCCGCTGTGAAAGCTTCGGCTGCTGCAGCTGCACTCTGTATCGAGGTACCACAGGAATCACCGCCGCCTGCTGCAGCGAGAGAGCCACGTCAAGCTATCAACAAGAAGAAAAAGAGTCGAGATAGCTCGGATCCGGAGGAACACCAGCCAGCGCGCGACTCGTTTGGATCTTCCTCCTCGTCATCCATGAGCTCAACAGCTTCATCTTCCATGTCGAAGCGAGAGGGTGGAAAAGCGGAGTACTCACCCGCAGACAGACTCCCCCCGAAAAGCGAGCAGAGGTCTCCTTCTCCACTTGCGAAGGACACCAGGAGACCCAGCAATCGTAGCAAGAATCGCTCACCACCTGCATCGCCGCCTTCTCCAAGTGCTGAGAAGAAAACTCGCGATCGTCCCCGTGACCGAGAGCGCGGCCGAGATCGTGATCGCAAGTTTGAGCGTGAGAGCAAACGTGAGTCGAGCAATGATCGGGACCGGTCCGGAAACAGCGACCGAGAGCGGTCAGGAAATAGTGATAGAGACCGAAGTCGTGACCGAAATGCCCGAGCACCGAGTGTTAGGGGGTCTGTCATGCAGGCATGGGTAGACGACTTTTGATGCTCCAAGTCAGTCGTGTTGGTGCTTGCTTGGCACAAGGTCCTGCACTGCTCCATCGCTTTCTACTCGCTCTCACTACCTTATAAATCCTAAGAGGGCATTCTTCTACAATTAATGTTTTGCGATGCAAGACACCCAGTCATTGATAAATGAAATTACGTTGCCAAGTTGATACATGTACACGTAGCAGCGAATTGTTTAAAACCAGTTCAATGTCCTCCTCGTGGTCAACCAGACACTCTCTTGAGCTTTTGAATCACAAGAGGGGTAGCAAGGCAGCACAATTCAACGGAAACCGATGGCGCGTAAATCACGACACGAAAACGTTTTAGAGGCACTATTTCACTTCCGTTTTTTTTTTTAAAGCGGTGCTGTTGAACTAACACTGAACCGCATGCATTTCCCATATTCGGAGATGCCACCTGACCATATTTCGGAAGTACATGTACCTATCAATAAGGAGGGGGTGTAATTCTCAAAATCCTTTTAACACATGTGACACCCGTCCCGGCAATTTTTTGAAGCAGTGTAGCCATCACGGAAATGCAAGACGCATGCACCTCATTTCTTTTCGACGGTCATACCAACACCCGACGCTTCGTCATGGGCAACTCCAACTCTGCTGATCTGAACGCTGCATTGCAGTCGCCGTCGGGGTCCATTCGATCTCTCCCCGTCAGTTGGATTGCCCAAGGCCCAACGAGTCTCCACGTCAAAATGTCGCTGGGCGGGTCCAGTACCACAGTGATCGAAACCAACAACGCAATCTGCACTTTCAAAGACAAATCTTTCAGCTCCCGTGTCTTTTTAAATGGACGACAAGGAGAGACCCTCGTCACGATGAAGAAGAGCACGTTCTCGAACAAGTTCCACGTTTTCCCAGGGGACCAAACAGACCACGAGCAATTCGTGATTTGTGCCATTAGTGGCATATTCAACACCATGTTGATGGTGGCGCAGTTCCACGACCAAAAGACGGGAGGTCCCTGTCGTGTCGTGGTCAAAGGGAGTGCAAGTAAGCACGTGGTGCGGTGCTACTTGGAACGGGGAAGCCCCACGCTCTCGCAGCTGCAAAACAGTGAAGACTTCAACATGAACAAAGGAAAATACCAATGCATTGGTCGAATCTCCAGGAACCCAAAGCTGTTCGGCCGTGCGGAGTACGACGTTGAGACAGCCGCTGGCGTTGACCTGACGCTGCTGCTGCTGATCTTGTTCATTCGACACATTCGATTGGAAAGGGAACGTGCCGCCGCGTTGTCAGCTGCATGAGGTCAGCCAACGGCGGAGCTGATTTGAACGGTAGATACCGGATCGATGGCGCAAATTGGAGCTAGTGAGAGACCCATGAATCGGTCAATAAAAGTTGACCCACGCAGGATCCTGTAGGGTGAATTGGATCAAACAGAGTACGTGTACGATAGCCAAGAAGACAATGAATTTCTTCCTGCTATTCTTGATCACTATGCTCCTCTTCTTCCCGAATTGCTCCATCTTCCGCAAATTTCCCGCTAGATCCTCCTGTAGCAGTGGCAATCGCTCCAGCACGCATTGCTCTCCACCGCTTGAGCATCGCCGATCTTGCCGATTGCTGGATCACCCACTGCCAATCCCGTCGAGTTACCACTCCACAGACGCGTGGGGCTCGCATCTGGAGTAGTGGGAATTCGTGTGCAAACCAGCGCATGAACTCGTCCATTGAGATCCCCCCAGAGTCGTCACTGTCCATCATAGCCACTACATCAGCCACTTCTTCTTCATTCAACGGAACATGCAGTCGAGTGATCAAAGCAGCCGTGCGTTCTCTCGACAATTCACTGCCCCCAACATCATCCAATAGCTCGAACAAATCTCCGACATCTTCACGCAAAGCTTCATCGCGAGGGAGACGAGCTCGCTCTTTCTCCAATTGTCTGCGATGTCGCCACATGAGCTCCTCCTCTTTCTTAACCTGTTCCCGCCCCGCTTTGCTGTCCAAATACTCCTGAAAGGACCCGAACGCTGCCATGTCCGTCCACCACGCACCGTCCGCCAAAGTCTCATTTGCTACCACAGACGGAGACCTGCCATAATTTTGAGAAGCCGACAGCAATTGTGAGGTGAATCGCTGGGGACGAGACCCTTTCGCGCGTTGTCGCTTCCGACGATATGCTCGCTGCACTTTGATGGCAGCCCGAGTCCACCTCAAGAACAACACGCGGCGGCGAGCCAAATGTTGTCGAAATGCACACTGAATGGCTAAAGAAGCCTTGAATTCTCGTCGCCGTTTCTTGCGCTCCGTTCTCGCCTGGGACTGACGCACGAAGCATTGCAAGGTCGTCGCTGGTTCGTCACAAAATTGCCTCTGCTCGCGAGCGATTTCCATCTCGAGATACTTCAGATAACGTACTACAGCTGATTGTGTTAGCAGTAGATCCAGCAAAATATGAAGTGCTAGATTTGCCTCCTGCTTAACTCCAGTTGGTTGCGTTTCTTCTTCAGAACGCGGACCCATTGCGAGAATTGCCTCATCAAAGCTGCGAAGTAGTGTTCGAGCACGAGCTAACGCTGGCCAGACTTTCTTGTCGGTCGGGTCCAGCACAATCAGCTTGCATCCTGCTTGCATCCGCAAATATTCCTTCAGCACATCGGTTGGGCTGAGGGATACAGTCGTGTCGCGCTTGGCTCCACAAGCTACTAGCGTCACGCGCAGAAGTGCCGTCGTAGGGTTGGTTGATGCTGGCGTCTCATTATCTTCGTTGTTTCCATCTCCGAAAAGTGTGTTCAAAGCTTCAGTAGCGTTTGAGCAGGTATCCCGTGCTGTAGCCTGAGCACCAGTAAGGAACTGACGCATGGCGCCACCGAGAGTGCCTTCAGTCTGCTGGAATTTATCCTGCGCGGTTTTCAACATTGACAACAGTAAAAATCCACCTCCACCTCGATCATGTGGTAGGGAGGTTGACTCTCCTGTACAAAAGCGTTTGGCGTTGATCTCCTCGTCACCTCGTGGAGGCTTTGCCATCATTTGCGAAGCTAGGAGATCGGCTTGGTTCTTCACTTGTCTTGCCAATTTTTCGACAGTGCTCACAGCGTTTATCGACTGCTTTTCCACACTAAAGATGACGATATCGTGGCGTCCCTGGTAGTCTAAAGCACGAATAAATACATGTAGCGAGACCGTTTCTTGGCGTAGTTGTTGCGCTCGAGACGGAGAAAGCGCTTGCAACCCCGGAGCAGCCTTCTTCAATTGGTCCTGCTGCTGAGCTTTCTCCTCCTGTTCGTCTTGCTTCTTCTTTTTTCCATAGCGGAAAAACTTTCTTCCTCCGAAGAGAGATGTTGGACCCTTACGTTTTGCAGGCTTTCCCTGTTCATTCTTCGTCTTACCTGTTCCACTCGTAGATGCCTTTCCTGTGTCAACGGGGTTCTTTGTAGGTGGTGCTGAGATAGCTTTCCTTGTCATAAAAATCGTTAGTGGTGCATTCGATGCTTGGAATTGACGAGCTTTTCGCTCAAGTTTCCCCCGGAGAGGGTGCCCAGGAGGGAGTTTCCCAGGTTGCTGACTGAATAATACAACAGGTTCCAGCCCATTAGATCCTGGTAGTATCGAAGCGTATTGGTCGTCATCAGTTACATCATATTTCGTGCTGGCACTGTCAGCCTTGAATTCGCTTGCATAATTCGAGAACCGCACCACTACTCCGTCCTTGGCATCAAGATACTCTTGAAGTATCATAAACAGCTCAGCGGCGAACGTTTCCAGAGCACAAGCTCGAAAGACGTGCACGTAGACTTCTGCTACAACAGCAGCAAAAACAAAAAAGTACTGTCGCTGGTAGGTCGTGAAAAATTGGCTGCTATCTCCGTAATCGCGGGGTATCACTGAGCGTCGAACCGTTCTCGCCATTCGTTGGGTTTCATTTGTCTTTGCGTCGTGACTGTAGATGCAGAGTGCTAGCTTTGCGTCACTTCCAGGAGCAACTACTGACGAATCCAGCATTGTAGCCAAGCAAGCGCAGGTAAATGCACCGTGTTTTTCGATCCCTTCCACAGGTTGCATTCGAGAGCGACTCATGTCCAGCGTCCGAGGTAGGTTAGTCATTGGTAAAAGCACTTGCGTCTCGGAGTGAACCTCCTGCTCAATTGATCGCTGATCACAACCATTCAGTGAGCAAAAATGGTCTGGTAGCGTTGAGATAGGTCTTCTAGTGCGTGAGCGCTGCCATGCTTCCAGTCGAAACGCACTGGTAAAGTCAGCTCCAAGAGTGATAATATGTTGGGAATGCACTCGCACTAGGTCCCGATGCAAAACACCCAGAATTGTTGAGAAAAAGAGTTTTAGATCTCTGTGCGAGCACGTGGCGAGACTCCGTATCTGGTCATAGCTTACTCGATGACGTGCTGATACGATTGCTTCTTGTAGTCTTGACGCGCTGTTCTTGAAAAACAAAACGATATCAGGTTCCACAATTGGCCGTTTACCAGGAACAAAAGCCCCTTCGCCTAGACTATCTGCGCAGAGCACGTAGTTGTTTCCCATCGGGACAGCGAGAAACACTCTTTGTGCAGGCTTTGTTGTAAACGATCGAACTGACGATTGGTCTCGCGACAACGGAACCTCAACTGGCTGCTGATTTTGAAGACACTGAACAACCTTCAGCGATAAGTTCTCTGAGTTCTCGAGGCCCACAACGACGTCTTTCATAAGACTGCAATTGGAAGCAGCAACAAATCGCAACTGAAGTTGGGAGGCAAGACTCTTGGTCCGATCGGTTGTCTCTCGCTGGCCTAGATAGACATCGCATTGGTCTCGACTCAACGCCTGAGCAAGATTTTCGAGGACAGTGGGTAATGTAGTCGAGTACATTGCGCGAATTGTCTCCGTAGAAGGCAATCTCTCGAGTGATGAACACAATTCATGGATCTTGTGCGTTGCCATACGCCGCGCCACAATTCTTTCTACTCGGACATTTACCAAGGCTATGAGAGAATCGATCAGTGGTAAGATCGATAGCAGAAATTCTTCGTCATAAGTCCACGTCGCACCCTTGACCCGCCGCAGGAGCAGAATCGTTGGAAATGGCTCTGCGTCGTCACTAACGACATCACGTGTCGGTGAACAATGCACAACTAAAATCTCCGGGGTCTTGGGTAGTTGATACACCGCCGGTAGTACCGTTTTGTTGTCTGCTTTGATGATCCGTTCGGGTCGAATAACTAGCTCGTTTTGTTGATGGAATCGGTCTTCAAGACTTTGATGGAGTAGAAATTGTTCTTCTTCAGTCCAATTTGACTTCTGATTTGCACTTGATGCACTTTTCATTGTTGCCAGTACTGCTTTCTCACGCCACTGACTGGTTTGCTTATCGCGCTCAAAGCGCAGTGTTTGCATCTCAAACACAGCAAGCAAGTTACGTGAGATAATCGTCAGAATGTCTGTGAAAAGCACGGGGAAAGTCGTTTTATTCCCTTGAAACAGCGTTGGAAGCAGCTTCTTAGCATCATTTGCAGCAAGAGTTCGAATATTTTCACCGAGATAGTTTGCCACGCGTTCGAGAAACGACACAACCCCGTCTTCAGGGAACGAAGGAGAGAAAATACCACTGGCCGCACCAAGAAATGTGTCCACAGACAAAACCCCAACAAATGGAATCGGAACGCAGACAAATGGACCTTGCGGATTCTTGGCACTTCCGAAGTACTTTAGCTTTTGTCCATGTTCGTTGCTATGTTGCTGCTGGAGCTCTTGCTGCTTGAAAAACTGCGAGAGTTGTGGAATGACGATAGTACGCTGATTGGCAAATGCACGAAAGGAAATACTCAGATTCGTATCGACTGTCTTGCTCTCCATCTTGCTTTTTTCCGACGCACAGATAAAGCGGATACGTTCGCATAGGGGATCCACCATGCCAACGTAAGCGTCTACGCCGTTCAACGCATTTCCAATCTGCTGAACAATCAGATGTGGTAAGTATAGTGAAACAGTCCCAGTTGTGCTGGCAGTTGGTTTAAAGTTCTCGCACGCTGTCATCACACGAACCAGAGCCTCGTCTCGAAGCTGCTGGCGCTGTTGACAGCTTCGCTCACGGGTTACAGCAAGTACGTCAACAAAACTTTGGCCGATTTTCCTGAGGAAATCAACGATTCCAATTTCTGGCTGGAGCTCGCTAGACTCCTTTTCATACGCTTCCATGTTGTCCAGCGCTAGTACACCAAGATTACCAACGGGGACAACGATAAATGGCCACTTGCGCTCTTCCGAAGACTCGTTCGTAAAGTAACGAAGCTTTTTGAAATTCAGTGTAGCTTCGCCTTCACTTTCAGCATCTCGATTCGTAACTACGACAGGTATTTGTTTTTCCAGCGCCTGAAAACTCACACCGTGACCGTGTTTTAGTGTTTTACCGGCCATTATGCTACACTTGGACGCACTTGTGTATCGAAGTAACCGTAGTGCTGGCTCCCACATACCGAAGTAAACATTTGGCGAACGCAGAGTGCGATCAATCAGTGCGATTGTATTACGTTGCAACTGAAGCAAGCTTTCGATCTCGACTTCTTTGGCAGGAGATAGTTTATGCTGATAGCGTATGCCACGAACGTTTACAGCACTGTCGCCAAGCCTTTGAGACGATTCCAGATCACCACTCGTCAGTGTTTCCTGACACATGGTTCTAAACTCACCTAGAGCAAGTGTTCGTTCCCGCGATCGGCTAACACGATTCTGTAATGCCGCCATGTATCTTGACGTAATGCTTGTTACTCGCTGAAGGTAAACTAGGTCGCAATTAGCGTGGAATTGAGGCACGGCAGAGATCGTAAGAAATATCTTGGCTGCCGGGCGTGCCATCGCATGAACATCGGAGTACAAACATGTTGCTGTGCCCAGAAACGACTTCATGGCGTGTGCGATGTACCGCTCATTCGCAATTCGTTCAGCACCAGCAACTTCTGCATTCTTTCCAATCAAGGACGATTCCACTGGCATTGATGAAGACTCACTCGCGTCATTTCGAAGCAGGAAATATTTGTCAGCCATTTGTCTTTCGAGAAGTTTTGCCTTTTCGGTCTCCACGGCTGCCCTGCGCGGTGCGTTGACAGATGCTACTTGTTCTTCAGCAACTAGCTGGTTATATCTTTCCACAACCCTTTGGTGGTCTTCCTCTTCGTCTCGGATAGCCGCTAGTAGTTTAATCACTGAATCAGGTGCTTGTTGTTCATTTGGCTGCAATTTGTTCACGTAGGTTATAATTGTATCGGTACACAGTTCTTTCCATCGGAAAGCCATCGGACGCACTACGTTGAACACCCATGAGCGCGAAAGCTCTCGTTCACTTTCAGAAAAGTCATACACGAGAGATGTTTTACCAACCACACCGTCAAGCTCAACAACGCGCACCTTCCAAGCGCCTACCATGACATCTTTCAAGGCACGACACGAATAAAACAGTACTTGTTGTGGTGAACGCAATGGCTCTTGGCATGAAAGCTGGACTTGGTGCAACGCATATGACCGGCGTTTTGCGTAAATAGCCCTTGCCAGCAATTTACCAAGTGGAACAAGAAATTCCAAAATGCCCGACTCTGGGTGAGCTTCATCGGTTCGTCCCTTGGGTACGGCGTGAAAGGAATCCAAGCTAAGGACTCCAATAGCACAATCTTCGTGGAATAGAGGAACAAATACGAACGGGAACGCTTCCTCAAGTAACTGCGGCTGACTTCGGAGCGCACCTACTCGCTGCAATCGGGACCGAAGCTCGGAAGTGTGCCCCACTACAATCGGCTGCTTGATCTCCAGACATTTAAATGATACTCCCTGGCCAAGATTCAATGAACAGCCTAGCACTGTTGACCTTGTCCCCGCAAAAGTATACTTTAGGTGGACCCCATCTGCTTGAAGCTCCGCTATTTGAACATGTACACCCGGCAAACTGTCTGCGATGTCCTCGAACACACCTGCCACCATGTCTTGAAGAGCTCGAAGGGCATCTCCGGATGGATTCAGTCCAATCGAATTGAGTTTCTGGGAGTTCTTAACAACAATTTGCCTTCGCTTGGCATGCCGAGCTTCACGACCACGAACGCATCCAAGCGCTTGCTCTGCTACTGCCAGTGCGCGTTGTAAAAAATCGTACACGTGTTGAGGTGGTTCGTAGTGAGCTGTGAAGTCAACTTCCAACACGTACTTGACGGTTTTTGGTCGAGAAGTGTCATGAATAACGAGTACCAATCCATTTGGGTTGCTGATCTTGATAGCTTTTGACGTTTTTTCTGTTCGTCCTTGGCTTCGCCGTTTTCGTTCTTCTGTCTCCTCTTCTTGTAGCCGATGACAAAGCTGCCGAAGCTGAAAGTGCTTTGAATTCATATTTCTAACAGGTAGAAGTTGGCGGAGCTGTGGCCACGACACGGACTGGAGCGATCGATCTGACCAAGACAAGTGATACGTTGCGTTCTCACAAGGGCGTATGTTTGTTGTTGGGATTCCCCACGTTGTGGACTTGGCGATGTTAATTATCCCTCCACGAAGAAGAGGAGTATGCACGTCACCACCTCGGCTACCCTCTAGGAGAGAAGCTCGTATCGTATCCTCGTTCTCCTTGTACAGAGCAATTCGCTTAATTTTTCTCTCTTGTCCATCGCTTAATGGCAGAACACGATCGTCTGGTACCGCGGTGCACGCGACAACATCGATCTCCCACGGGGACGACAAATTTGCCGATCTGGAGGAGGTTTCCACCTTCTTCTTAGTAATTTTCCACACAGTTACACGTTCCACGGGCTCCACAGTCCTCGCAATGGCACGTATCAATACATCGTAGACATCATACGCAGTGCACGCGGGGTTGCGTGTAATGTTTGTGATTTCTCGAATCCAGTGAACTCGGCGATAACTAGCAAGAAACGTACCTGCCAACTTTGAGATGGCATCGAGAAATTCCAGAGCGTCGTCGTCTTCAGTAAAGAATTGTGGGGCGCGTTCACTGGAGACAGGGAGGTGGATACGACTGCCCCGCTGGAGCGCGCGGATGAGCTCGAGTAACCTGCTTCTCGTAGTGACTTTTAGACGCTGAAAAAGTGGTTTGTGCCGCAGATCGATCTCCGTCAACTCAAGAAAGTGTGCTCCGTTTATCTTGGCTTTCTTCAGCTCTTGGGCGGCATCTTTCAATTGCATTCGAATCAAGAAAGCGTTCAACGTTTCTACAGACATGGACTGGGGGAGCAAACGCTGCGCCTTACGGCATGAATCGACCGACAGAACACCGATTAGTCCGTTTCTCGTACTGGTGAAGCGATCGGCTTCTTCCGCCAGTAAAGGAAAGCATGAGAACGGTCCCGCCAACGTTTCACTGGGGGCAAATCGATGAATTTCGTTTTGCTTGAGGTCTGTGATGTTGTCGACAATCACAGCTTCTCGTTCAGATATGGCTTGCATGGTAATACACATGGGCGTTTGTTGCAGCTCGTGAGACTGGTTATCAGGTTGGTCTTGATCGTCAACCTGCTGCTCCATTGGTAGCGGGCATTCTAGAACTTGGTGCAGCATGAAACTCTTCGTGGAACTGGCAACGAACCGAATAATCGGAGTTGGAGACACAGCAGGAGGACTCGGTAGTGCCTCATACATGCCTAGATAGAGATCGCAGTCACTCAGACACCCTTGGCAAACGTTAATAATCTGGCGCTGGATTTGAACCAACGTTGGGATCTTCACTTCACTCGTATCGAAAGGTGTTCTTGGATCTTGTGTCTCCAACTCTTTAATCTTGGTCGTCACCTCCAGAAAATACTTTTCTAATCCTTCTCGCGCTCGAGCGAATGTCATTCGAGCTGTGATAGCACGTTCAATGGCATTGGAATACAGCAATTGCGTTGGAGCTGGAGGTGGAAGTTGTGAAAACAAATCCGCCACTAAATGGGCACTCCGCGTCTGTCGAGCATGACGCACGACCTGTCGCTCTTCTTGATTGTCTTCTTCTCCGGGTAGAGTCTGGTAGTACACTTTGAAGTCGTGGCGTAGATGGCCAGGGACGAACTCATAGCGCTCGAGTGTGTCATGACTTAATTGTCGCTCTTCAGGCAGATCCGACCCCTTGCTGGTCATGCTGTGCGACGTTTTACGCCAAATCCATGGCACGAATAACTGTCGTTTTTTTTTATCAACTCCACCAGCACACTGAGGCGCCAGCAACTCGAAGATACAGAGTATTATACGTCGTCTCAAGCAATATACATGTACACGGTCGGCTAGGCCAGAAACTACCCATTTCCCCCTGATACGAACAAGTCGATGGGATGTTGCCACGCGAAACCTGCGAATGGCGCCGCTGGAAAACTCGTGGCGTCGGACAAAACGCAGGGGAAATTAGACGGGTCTCGCGGAGCGAATCGAACGGACAATGGGGGAGACACCACTACAGCGGCGGGTAGCGACTACGCTACGTATGCGGACTTTGGAGATGCCGGAATCGATGGAGGTCACCACGCTGGCCATGATGGACACCATGGAGGCCACGACGAGAATGATGGCGGTCATGGGAGAGGAGACGACGGTGGAGGCGATACAGGAGGTGATGACGGCGGGGGCGGAAATGGCGGCGGTGGTGACTGATCACTTTAGCCATGGTTGCTAAGAAGCAGGGAAACATATATTATAACACTGCGAGTGGCGTAAAATATCATCGTTCAATACCGAAATATCTCCTCTAGGAGAGGCAGGGTGCTTGACGTACGTCGACCTTGCATAATCGCACAGCACCCAGAATCTGCTCCGGAAGCTCGTGATCTTCTTGGCCCTCCAGTACGAAGCCAAAGTCCAGGATCATATTGCAAGCATGCGTCGAGACTCCAACGAGCCCCTTTCGTGCGATGTAGTTGAAATCGTGAGCGTTCACATCAACCTCAAAGTAGCCATCGCCGCGGTAAAAGTGGTGCTGTGGCCGCGTTAGAATAGGTTGACCATTGTAAGTCTCGAGCAAGTGGCGCTCAGCCCGCCCCAAGGTCTGCTCCTGCGGGTTGACTACGATTCCAATTGCCTTGAACCGTTCACTCTGCGCCACCATTGCATCACAATTACTACAAATCTACATAACTAGTGAAGGCACCAGCACTTACCACCCAGCTTTGAGACTCCATGAAGTCTTTCAGAAGCTGAACAACACCAATATTGTACAAGATAAGTCACCAAGAATGTCTTGCCAAATGGAGGGAGGGAATACTTACTCGAACGGCTTGAAGCGGCGGGTCGCCTGGCGCGTTGAGCATCTCTCGGATTGCTGGAGGGATAGCAAAATATGTCACGAAGTTGAAGCCTGGGCCATCACCTTGTTTGTCTCCCCATAGCGGGTTGGAAGGTTGATACGATGGAACTTGGCAGTTTACGATAAACAGATCGAGATCACCTCTGCAGGACAATCACAGCATCAGTACGATGATAGGATCCAATCAATTCATCTCAGCACTCACGTCTCGGGTCTTAGAACGTCCAGGTCCACGATGCTGCCGACGTTGTCTACTTTCGCATCTGACTGCAATTACACGACGAAATGGGATTGTCAGAGTGATACGTCAATGCAGTACAATAGTTACGACTAACCTGATAGACATCGACGGCGACTAGTTCCAGCAGAGCAGACGCCGAAGCTGCTTTCAGTTTAGTCTTGCGATAGTTTGGACCTAGTAAAGTCAACAAACACATCCTCTCAGTTGCCATCAAACAATTGACTACCCCCTATAAGCAACCTCATACCTTGACGAACATTAAATCGCGTCGCATCAACTTGCGCCCAGCAACCAGGCACGACCTCCACCGGCGCAGTTGCACACATTTTCAAGGAGGCCCCAGCGGAAGTTTTCACACCATCAATAACGCCCAAAAAGGTCGCTCGTGTGGGTGACGGCTCTTCAACTGAGCTACTGGAAGCTCGATCGGGAGATGTAGCAGATCCAGATCGCGGCTTGGATTTTGATTTCTCTCTGGAAATTTCCGAGCCGCTTGTCGATCCCGTAGACGAAGTAGGTGACAAACTAGCGCCCGCCATCGTCGCTGACCGATGCGAAGACGGTCGTGGCGGCGTTAACTTCACGCGCGGCTCTTGTGTACGAAACCATAGCAGCCATACACACAGCGCATTGGCCAACAAGGCGACCAAGCACCACGCCGATGCGTTTCCAAATCGCACGAGAACTGCAGACACCCTAAAGTCAGCCCAAAAGTCGACATTCACACCCATTCATCCACACCACAGTACCTATAGCAGGATTCAGAGCGATTAACACTGCTTTATTGCTGCTCACCAACCCGCACATCTTCAAACCCCAGTCAGTACAGTA
>KV724266.1:300-20097 GCA_000500205.2 Phytophthora lateralis | reverse complement strand
AAAAAAAAAAAAAAAACCTCTCGTACCTGCTCCATCATCTGCAGCGGTTCCGCCTCCTTCCTTCTCTCTTTCACCATCTTCATCCCCCTCACTGGCGACTGCAACGGCGATGGCACTTCCGAAGACGTCGACGACGCTGGACTGGCCGCTCTCGCGGGTGCCACCTTGGCCTCACTCGCTCGCACAGTCGCCCTGGACGGACTGATAATGGCGGAAATTGCGGTCGTCCAGTGCCGAAATTCTGCGTTCGTGTCGGCGCAGAGACGCAGCTCTCGCTGTCCGTCCACCAAAACCGTGAAGCAAAAGGGCGTGGGCACCCCTGCGGGGAGATCTCCCTGGACGACCAGCGAGACGCCCGCCTGCTTGAGAGACACAACTCCGTGTGCGTCCTGGCGGATGGGAACCGCCTCTAGGGGTGACGCGTGGCGAAAGTAGCGCAGCACGCCGCTGTCCCGGTCCAGCACGAACCAACGCTGGTTCCAGCGCTTGCGCTTCCACTTGCCGGCACTCTGCTTGAGTAGGTACGCGGACATGAGCGTCGTGGATTGGCCAGCAGGTCGGTGGGTCATTGGTGAAGACGAGGCCAAACGGGTGCTCGTATTGAGCGCCTGGGAGGACGACAACATGGCTGCACAGCGACACCTTGAGCCAGGAGACGGAGCCGTTACGCAGGGTGGTACCACACCGAGTTTGACGGGGAACGAGATCCCAAAATACAACTATCCCAAAATACAACTAACGTTAGTAGAAATTTGGGATACGAACGGACGATTGCATCGCGGTAAGAGTATAGTTTGTATCAGAGATATTCAAGAATCAGACCGATTTTCGTTCTATAAACAACGATCCACACCCTGATAAACTACTGTTTGCGTCGCTCCTTCTGTACCTTGGGGAATGTGACAAAAGACTTGGCGTTGTTCAGCACAGCCCCCATTGCGTGCTCGTCATCGCTGAGAAGGGTCGCTTCAGTCAATGAGCGCTTGTCCTTTGGGACACCAAGATAGTCGAGAATCTTTTTCGCTGCATTCGGCACCACAGGCTGCAGCAAAATAGCTAGCATAGGAGAACACGGAGCATTAGACCTGCAAAGTCAAGAAACAAAGCGTAATATCGGGACTTACCACTCATGCGCGCGGCATCAATGGAAAGGTACAGCACTGTATCCAGGCGCTCTCTTGTGGCTTTGTATTCCTCGGACGTCACATTTTCAGACCTTTTCAGGGTCTTTGAGAGAACCCAAGGCTCCATGATCGTGAAATACCTGTTCAGTGCGTGAAAAATACCTACGGTCAGAAACCAATACTCAAAACCAACATCACTCTATGATCCTGCAGCGTACCGGTTGACGTCGTGGAGGAAGAACACAATTTCTTCCAGACCGCGTGCGAACTGAGGCACAAACGGGCACAAAGGGTCAGGATTCGAGCAGCTGGTTAAACGCAAACAGGAAAGTAGAACGTACATCAGGTGTGCAGAAAAGTTGTTCGACCTTCGCGGCAAGTGCTTGTCCCTTGGCAACGAGTTCCTTGTCTGCTGTCGCGAGACTGTCAAGTTGAGGACGCTTCGGCACGACCCCCTTCACAAGTACCGACTTGCCAGTGCTACGCGAAATCAAGTTGCCGAGAGTGTCGGCAAGCTCGCTGTTTACGCGGTCCTCGAGCGTCTCGGCGTTAAAGTCGCCATCATTGGTGAGCACACCCTCGCGCAACAGGAAGAAACGCACGAAGTCGGATCCGTACTTCGACAGCATTTCGTGCGGATCCACTACATTGCCCAGGCTCTTGGACATTTTAACGTTGCCAACAGTCCAGTGAGCATGCGCCACCACTTTTTTTGGCAGGGGAAGCCCTGCAGCCATCAGGAAGGCCGGCCAGTAAATAGCGTGAAACTTGATAATATCCTTGCCCACAATGTGGTAATCCGCAGGCCATGCACGGTCAATATCCCCCGGGTACCCAGCGCTCGTCAAGTAGTTGGTCAGCGCATCCAGCCACACGTAGACGCAGTGCTTGTCGTCATCTAGCACAACAATACAACCTCACCTCATGAGGACCCCTACAACATCCAAAAGTCACCTCCAACAACCGCAAACTCACCCGGCACTTTGATCGCCCACTGGATCTTCTCACTCAGTCTCGAGACCGACAAGTCCCTCAGCCCTCCCGTCACCGCCGCACGCACTTCGTTGTACCTGGCCTTGGGCACAATCACGTCCGGGTTGTCGTCCAGCCACGTCAGCAATCGATCCTGGAACGCTGAGAGTCGGAATTTGTAGTTTTCTTCGCGTAGCATTTCCACCGGGTGTCCACTCTCCTTGGACACTTTAACCACACTTCCCTGCGCATCCTCCTTGTCCTCCACCTGCATCTCTGTCAAGAAACTCTCGTCCGACTTGCAGTACCACGACTCGTGGTCGCCCAGGTATATGTATCCATTATTCCGAAGGGTCCTCCATAAGGCCGTCACGGCCTTATGGTGGTCCTCGTCGCTCGTCCGGATGAACCGCGAATAGTCCACATTAGCCTCCTGGAAAATCTCGTCGAAGCGTGACGACACCTCGTTACAGAAGACCTTATAATCCGTTGTGCCGCTCTTCTCCGCAGCTTCCTGCACTTTGAGTCCATGCTCGTCCGTGCCCGTGGTGAACAAAACGCTGTGCCTCTTCACCTTGAACCAGCGGGACAGTGCGTCGGCTAACACCGCCGAGTGCACGTGGCCGATGTGCGGCGCCGCGTTCACGTAGAAGATGGGCGTGGTAACGAACGTCTGGGGCGACTTGCTGGACGCCAGGCGGACGCCGCGCTGGAGAGCGACAAGACGAGGCACTCGCAGCATTTAATGAAAATTGATACACGAAATGAGAGCCGCACAACACTTGAAAGGCAGTAAAGCGAGGTATTCAAATGAGTATAACCGATACACCCACACTCTAATTGTTCATGCCATGGTAGTTACGATTTTTGCAGCCAAAATGTAAACGTTTGATGAATGTTATTGGCTTGATTTTTTAGAATTAGGTGAAACTATCAGGGATCGATAGTAGTTTGATTTTCGACCAAACTAATATAGTAGTTCTCTATTACCACGCACAAAGCTAATACTCTAACAATACATGTTACTCCAATAAACGTCATACTAAGATAATACCAATAATATATTAGTCAAGTATTACTACTCTCGATCACCAAAACTGTCAACCTGTTAAGAGCTCAGATTAAATCCACCACTGACAGCACCGATCGCATAGAGCTTACAGGTTGAATCGAATGCCCGAGTTGGAAATGGGATTCTTGCGTTCTTGCGATCCTTGCAGGAGCGAGGCCTGGCTTAAGGAGTCAAATGACTCGCGGCATTCCACCTCGCTCTCCGCCGCTACCGAAGGAGGCGACGTCAGTCTTCCACTAGTACACGTCAACGACTTGATTCAGTTCCGCGAGATCTGTCGAAATCCGGTGTCTTTGTGCAAATTTGACTCATCTGAAAAAAAGGGTTGTGCGATGTGTCACGAAAAGTAGAGTTTCATGACTAATATCGAAGCACGACAACTTGGCGTTGAAGAGAATTCTTCAAAGGAAAATACTAATCTTTTTGAACTCAAGAATATTTTTCAAAAATGCATAACCTGTTGGTCACCAAATCATGACTACCTGTATCCGGATACCAGCTTAGCGATGAAAATACCATACAACCTTCTTTTCACTCATTGTGGACCCTGATTTGTCGTCGTCTTTGATCTATTCCTTTTAAGATTGACACCTTGTTCTTCAAGCGAACATTGGAATATTGCGCAGTCACCACGGAAAACGCTTGTGAAACAACGCCACAGCTCTCTTCTGATCTCCTTAGGTGATTGCGTCGACAAACTTCTTGAAAACGTCGTCGTATTTCTGCCCTATTCGACGTTTCTTTCTTTGCGTACCTCGCGCCATGCATCGTCTCTATTGGTGGTCTTTGAGCCCAACCTTGCTGAAGCTGAGACCAAGGGCTGACATGATCGCCCGGAAAACGATACTTCAGCGTGGTCATTACTTTAGAGAGCTTCGACACGTTGATAATATTCTTCATATTTTCCTTCTTTCAATTTGACGTGTACCGTTTTACGTGCGCCATCATATCTTCCTGATTCCTGCGCTTCGGTTCTCTCCTCGCTGGTACTTCAGCAACGGTATCATTTGAACATGGATGTTTTCGCGTTCTTCGACGGAAATGCGCTTCGGTAATGCCGCAAACGCCAGTGGCGATTCCAACGGCACATGGACGAAGTACAATCTCGCTAGTCAGACCCAGTTCAGAGTCTTCATCAATTGAACATCTTCACTGTCACCGTCCCCATTCGTAGCCTGCTCCCAATTACTTTTACAAGTCTCACTAACGTCCTATTGAACGGATTGGATCATTTGTGTGACATCATCATCACCATCACTTGCTTGAAGACCGCATACTCCAGACATTGCATTGATCTCCAGCAATCTTCAAAGGCCAACACCAGAATATGTGAAGGTACGAGCCCAAATACTACGGCAATGTCTCAAATCGAAGCGGACGAGTTCTCTTCATCACAGCGATCAGCTGTCGTATTGTCGTACTCATAAGAGACGCCGTTCAGTCTGCCAGCTAATGCAGTAAAAGACATCCCCAATCCCTCCTTATGGCCTCCTAGAAGCTGTGACGATCCGCGATCATAGTTAGTGATCTCAGCTGTAGTGTCAGGCATACCACCGCCCGAAATCAGCACAGGTATGATCTGGGTAAAAAGCCCGTCGCAACCAGAATTTCACTTCCTCGCCGCTCAAACTAATTGTGATTCCTGAAGCGACTTCCCACCTTCCACTTCCGTCTGGATAAATTGTGTGATCTCAAGACCATTGGCAGACCCAAGCATCGGAAGCAAAGCAACCAAAATTGCGTTTTGGTTCAACGAAGCATTGTCACTGTAAACAACAATGCGGTTGATTTGGGCAAATCACATTTATTGTCAATAAGCACAGCTTCCATCAAAGCCGCTACCATGTCGATTGTATTTCCATTATCTGCGCTGGATACCTAGTTATAGTAGAGCTTTTGCTCCGTGAACTTCTTTGTGGGATCAATAGTGTCGTCATCAGCCGTCTAAAAATGAATCATAGGTCCATGCCATCTCACTACGCGTTCACCATGCTGCTCCACTATCAGCCCACGAAATGAATCGGATCCGCGTTCATCTTGAAATCAATGGAGACCACAGATTCGGCCAAACTCTCGCCTTGCACGACTCGCTTCCCCATGTTATCGACAATTTTTGCTAACGCTCGCTGTTGATTCTCTAAACGTAGACGGTGTCCCATCTAGAGCTCGATTTTGTTAAACCCGTCATGGACGGCCAATATGGTGTTTGTATCCCCCCCTTGTGCATTACCATTTTCGCAATGCGATTTAGAGTGAGTCCACCCCCAAACATGGACAGTAACAAGACTCCCTGGAATTCGATGCAGCACCCGAAGCTAACCCGAACGTAGGCTCGTGACAACTAAATCTGTATCCAATCCGGTAACACAATATCTCCATACTCAAGCCGACTTCGAAGGATGCCAAGACACTCAAGCAGTTCCGCGCTGTCGTCAGATATTGTTTTTGTCAAAATCGCGAAATTATCGCCTACCAATAACCCAGATGCATTCGTTCGTCGAGTGTCTGTTTTAAGATGGAGGAGAACACGACAGAGACGGTAAAATACCCCTGTGCCACATGAAAATTGCCATCAGCATTCTTCTCCAGGTAATGTTCCCACATAGCGATCACAGTCTTTCACAATCGCCGGCACATCGTGATATTTCCCAGCCAGCACAATATGCTTCGTATTTCAAAAACAGTATACCACATTATCACTGGGTACAATCGATTCAATCGCGTTATCCACCAAGGATCGATCAAAGCGTTCATTGGAGTGCGATTTTGTCGCCAGCGCACCTTCGCTCACGAAGTTTTTTTTTTTAATCCGGACGCCCCCGGCTGTCAGCCCTCTTACCGCTATGAAAGCCCGACACTCCAAGTAAATACTTTCGGGATAAATCGACCTATGCTGTGAAAAGAACGCCACTAGACAGCACGCTTCCAATTGGGGTGCTTCGAATGAAATACCTGGTTTGCTGTGGAAGCAGGGCTCCGCACTTTAGATTATGATCAAGCATATATACTCATTCTATGTATCGCATTATGTATTATAGACTCAAACTACATTCTTTCATATTTTTGTCATACTATGGATTATGATGGGATGACGGCTAACCACCGGTGAAGGACTGGTTGTCGTTCACGGAGACCCTGCGGCTCGCTTGACACTCATTCGAAAACTCGCACCTTCGCAAGCAAGTGTCGCCCCCTCTCCCCTGACCCAAGTCTCCTCATGAAGTTCTCCAACAAGGATCTGGGCTGTCTGCTCTTTAGTGAGCTCTCTCCCGGCAAGTGGAAGTGCAACTCGTGCAAGAAGGTCTACAAGGAAGGTCGAGGATACACAAACCAGATGCACCACCTCCTGAAGAAGCACCCTGACTACCCGCAGTTGGCGGAGGCTGTGTTCCGTAAGGGAAACCGTCTCGGGCTTTCGCTGCCCGACCAGCGGACCAGCGAAGTATTTCGCTGGATCGAGTGGTGCATCGTAGAACGGATGCCGGTGAGTTTCTGTGAGCGCCCTCTGGTTCGCAAGAACGCCAAGATGGATCCGATTGCTGCAGCTACGCTGAAGAAGTGCATCAACCTGCTCTACGGACACGTCCGTGACGTAGTCGCTGTCAATCTTCCTGATCTGTTCGGTATTGCCCTTGACGGATGGTCGAGCGGCGGGCGTCACTTCGTCGCGATCATGGCCGTCTACAACGATACTAGCACCGCCAATGACGGCAAACGCAACCCCAGCTACGACGATAGTATCCAGTGCCTCTCGCGCCGCTTCGTGCTTCTAGCATTCTGCCCGTTTGCCGACGAAGAAGACCTGGGAGCACAGAGCTTGTACGACCTGATCGCCGACACGTTGGCGATTTTCAACAGCCTTGGAGCTCAGTGCTGTTCATGATTGGCGATAATTGCTCCGTCAACCAATCCATTGGCCGAAAAGCGGGTGCTCTGCCATTCATTGGCTGCGCTAGCCACCGATTTCAGCTGGCGGTCAACGACTTCTTGGGCGATGAAGAATCCTAAAATCTACGCGCTGATGAAACATCTCAGCACTATAAAGTGTTGTGCTGCACGTCGCAAGGTGACACCGCTGGCGCCGGTTATGCGGAACGCTACTCGTTGGTCGAGCACGTTTGCTATGCTCGAGCGCTATTCCAAGCTGCATCCAGTACTCCTCGCCCTGGATCACGCGACGGTGACCAAGCACGGCATGGCCAAGGTTTTGCTGACGGACGAAGTGGCAACGCACGCTCATGAGCTGTTGAAGAAGCTGGGGGAGCTGAATGAGGTGACGAAGGCACTCCAAGACTCCACGCTGAAGTTAGCTGGTGCCCGTCGTGCATTTGACCTCGCTGCCCGCAAGTACCCTCGGATGAATGCGCGACTGGCAAGCGACGCACCTGTTGTCAACTACTCTGAGCTAGAAACTGGAATCGTGAAGACCATTCTGGGTTCGAGATTGAGCGCACGTGAGCAGACGGCATGCGCTTCTTTCAAGTGTTCTGGAGGCGATGTCACCCCAGCAGAGGAAAGCCGATCGTTTTTAGCATCTGCGTTCAAGAAGATGAGCAAGTCTCGGGCTGCGGTGTAGATGGCTCTGGAGTGGGTGCCTCCAACGTCAAATGAGTGCGAACGCTTCTTTTCGCAGGCCAAGCTCGTTTACTCGGACTTGCGGAAAAGCATGGACCCTGACACGCTCGAAGTCCTGATGTTTCTTTCCTTCAACAAGGACTGGCGGGACGCAACTAGTGTACGAGCAATCAGACAGAACATGCGCCAGGAGCTGCAGGAATAACTGCGTTATGATTCTTGCGTTGACATGCTGATGAATAAATGAACAATGCCACATCGAGGAGCCCTGTGTGGAAGAGTCGATTTGCCATTGGTGATTCGGTATTACTGATACCCAAAGCTGCTCAAGTTCGGCGGATCAACGAGGATGTAAGCCCATCGTAGCCCATGAAGGTTTTCTTTCTCTCAAAACGTTGTTTTATTAACATTGTAAATGCAAAGTTCTGTTGTCCAAATAGTAGAAATAGTATTCCAGCTCTGTCATGGTGATGGTTTGCGAAGTTTGATAGTATCACTTTTCGTCACGAAGACATCGACTCGTAATGGAATACATGTACAACACAACGGGCCAAGTTGGTGGTACACAGCCTTCCGTCGTTCACTAATGCCAAAACAACTTTGCAATGCAAGACAGCGATTTTTGGCTGGATATCCTGTACCCAGCATGCCACGCACCTGATGGCCACGGGCCCGAGCATTTTAGCGCTTGGCAACCTGGGCGCAGGTGAACCCTGACAAGGCGATAGATGAAGCTTGGTCAGATGACTACGTTAGTATGCTTTTCACAAGTACCAGTACCAAGCTCCGGTCGAAGTGACTGACTCACTCGCTCTTCAAAAATCTATTTTATCCAATCATGAGCTCGCGTACCCACAACCGCCAGCTGGCTTTCTTCACCTTCAGTCAACATCCACGGCATCCGTTCCGCATTTCTCCTCTTATACTGCCATGCGCCTGCTGTGGCTCTCGTTGCTGCTGCTGAGCGGCGCCTCGGCGGCGTCTTCCTCATCCTCGTCCGTATCGTGGTGCGCCAACTCGACGGCCAGCGCTGCACTCACGTACTGCGGCGATGTCTGCACGACGGGCGACCCGTGCGTCCAGTACACGAGCTCATCCAGCTGCAGCGAGGCGTCCCGCAATGACTGCGTCAAATACTCATCCTCCTGCACATACCAATGCCTGGACGCCTACAACTCGGTGACCAAGAAGTTTACAGTTTTTGTGAAAGACCCTTCGTCCTCAGACGCCTGGACCGCCAGCGCCAGCGGCAGCTCGGCTGCGGCTTTCCCTAGTGCGGAAGTCGACACTGTCAACGGTGTCGAGTACGCCGAGGCCACGCGGAACATGTACGCGACAATTTTAAAGCTTTCTGAAGTTAGGGGAGTGGGGACTCACAAGTTGCCATTGCGGTTTCCCTTTGCAGTCAGATCACAGGGTTTGATGATACCAACGTGCAGAAGGGATCACTCAAGACGGTGACGTTCGATGAAGACACGTTTGCTACAGCGACTGTGCTGGAGCAGTTGTAAGTGGAGACGCATTTTGCTTATTTGGGGTGGAGACTCATGTTGCCTTTGTGCAGGATCTTGACCAATTTGGATCTTGGGTCGCTACCAACCGGCTTCTTGCCGACCACAATCTCCTTATTGTAGGTGGCGTTCCGGTGCTTTGATGAATATGGAAGGTTGTACTGACGTGATTGGATGTTGTAGGACTATGGAGAACTGCAACTTGGCGAGTCTACCGACGCAGTTGGGTGACCTGGCAGCCAAGAACCTGGTAACACTGTAAGTTTACAACTTTACCGACTGTATGCAAATGGTGTTTTGTAGATTCTAACTGTTTGTGGCTTGGCAGCAACCTCAACAAGAACTCGATGACGGGCATCACAAACTCGGACTCAGACGCCTCTGTCGTTGAGACCCTGCAGACGTTGACTACACTGTGTGTATGCTTGATTTTATTGTCGCATGATGATACTTATTGGGTTATGATGTTGCAGGAATCTGTCGGACAACTTGATTGCCACTTTCGATGTGGCGCTGCCTTCCATTACGACATTGTGCGGAACCTTTTTTTCTTTACTTGAAGTCGTTTGTTTGTTGTACTTATCGTTTCCCCCCCTTCTAAATTGGTAGGGATCTGTCGAGCAACGAGCTGACTGAGTTCCCAACTGTTATCTTCAAGATGTCCAAACTCAACGTCCTGTGAGTGTTAATATTTATGGACGCGCTGTTTGAAAGTATTTATTGTTAGCATATATTTTGTACTTTTACTTACTAATATTATTGTAACTATGGTTGCAGAAGCATGTCCGGCAACAGCATTAGTAGCTTGACAGTGACATCAACGCAGTACAGTTTCCTGAGGAAACTGTCGTCTGAGAGTACGCTTGACATCACTACCGGTGCATGCTCTATTGGCACTGCAACCGATGTGCTAGATTCAGTGGTTTGCGTGTCTGATGAAGCTGGATCTTCATCTAGTGGATCAAGCGGTGCGTATATGTTGTTCATGTGGTTATTGTCGTTGCGCAAGAACATGAATTGACTGAAATCTGCTCTTTCTTCGTACCAGACTCATCATCTTCCAGCAGCACCCTAATCATTGTCGTCGTCGTGCTGGCTGTGGTGGTGGTGCTCGGTGTTGCAGGATTTTTTTTCTACCGTCGTCAGATGAAAAACCGCGGGTTTTATTTGTCCAACACTCCCAACATGGTTGGAGTTGCCACTCCTCCGTCGTCGAATAACACCCCTGCACGCAATCGGGCTGGAAGTCGTGGACGCGCTTCATCGCAGCAGCGACCACCTCCTGTTGGTGGTCGTACTCCTCGAAGCTCGATCCCGAATTTGTTGGGCTTGGCAGGTTTCTCGGATCATGGCAAGAAAATGTCGGATGCCCAACCTCGACGCAGCAGCGTGCAGTCAACTTTCCCTGTTGGGGCCGACGGCCACCGATCACGGAGCTCTATCATCAGTTCCACTGTGGTGCACATTCCGGGCGACGAACTCAACTACACGCGAAAGATCGCTAAAGGTGCTTTCGGCGAAGTTTGGTTGGCATTGCATGGCAAGGACCTTGTGGCTGTCAAGAAGCTGATTACTGTCGAGGGAACTAGCGTGCAGGACTTTGTTTCGGAGCTGAACTTGCTAGCTTCACTCTCTCATCGGTGCATTCTGACGCTTATTGGTGCGTGCTGGGATGAGGAGCTGACGGATATCCAGATCGTCATGGAATACATGGATTCAGGCGACTTGCTCTCGGTTCTCAGGAAAAGTCCGCCATCTGTGCTGACGTGGGAGAACGGTAAAGCCACGTATTGTGTCCAGGTCTGCGAGGCCGTGTACTACTTGCACAGTTTGCAGCCTGCTTTGATTCACCGTGACATCAAGTCCCGTAACATTCTAGTGGACTCGCAAAAGGGAGCGAAGCTGTCGGATTTTGGAGAAAGCCGCGAGCGAACTGTTGCGCGCACCATGACGGCTGGCGTCGGCACGGCTCGCTGGGTTGCACCTGAAATCATCCTCGGCGAAGACTACAGCGAGCTGGCCGACATCTACTCGCTTGGCGTTTTGCTCACGGAGATGGACACCCACCAAATCCCGTACCAGACATTGGGCCTCGAGGAGTCTATGATCGTGCAGCAGGTTGCTGTTGGAAAGCTGAGGCCCAAGGTGTCGGATACGTGCCCCGAGATCATCCGTCGGCTGACCCACGAGTGCCTCCAGTACGATCCGAGCCTGCGACCATCGGCGGCTCGCGTGCTTCAGACGCTCATGGCTTCGCCCCTGGTTCGTCGACCGTCGATTAATTTGGCGGACGACTAGATCCCATTGCGGTTTTCTGCGCTCCACTAAAAGAACGCGACGGCAAGATTGGTCACACGTCGACCAGCAGGCCGTACTGTATCCCGCCAATGTTATGGTCCGGTGGATAAATATTTTTCCTCACGTTTTTGTGCTTGTTGTTGCTGTTCGTCTACCTTGTTAGCAATGCACAGGGGGCGCTTAATTTAGAGTGGCTGTTCTTATCGTGCTTAGTTTGTCTGTTTGATCCTTGTCCATTTTATAGGAATCATCACGATGGCGCGTCGATCCAGCTCTATTCCTTCGCTGCATCGCCCTCATGACTTCACGAAGACCGTGCCGTTCGTCCCGCGAGAAGTTTTTCGATTAGTGGTTCGCCTCGAAGCCCAGAAGTCCCTCGATGTGAACGTAGCGGCATTGGAACAACGCTTCCACGTTCCGCCGGGATATGCCGACGATGAATCGCTGAATGCTCGAGGTGAAGTGAGGCATCCAACACATGTACGTCCTCTGATGGGCTACTGCTGCAGCCTGAATACTACTACATCCTCACCTTATTTGCGATATCTGCATCCTAGTTCGTTCCTGGACCCGGAACATACGAAGTGCCTGAGCAATGGCCTGAGAGGGATGTGACGGCGACTCCTACCGCAGCATTTCTCTCCAGGACGACGCGAGGGCCACTCTCGCCATCTCGTCGTGTAGCTTTGGGATCTCACAGCTCTTCGACGAGACAAGCTGCAGTCAACAGAGGGATGACCAGCCCTGAGAAGTCATTGCGACCTCAAGCTGCAAATGCTGATCAAGCGTGTGCGAGAAGGACTACAAAGTCCCCACGCAGTCGTCTCCGCTTACCTGGTCCCTCAGATCCCCGAAATCTATTGATTCGAATTCCAGATCAGCAGCCGAATCAACTGAGCGATGATGCCGGCGATGCGCCTACAGGTGTCTACTCATCGTTGAATCCTCGGAACACGTCATCATTTTCCAGGTTGGGTCGAGGGTCAGAAATTGACAAAGAAACAGTGCCTGCTGTTGGCAGCTATGACATCAAGAGATTATGGGACTCTACTACTTCGCGAACGACCTTGGGGGCGCCTTCTCCAGCCGTCTTTGGTGCGTCAAAAGAGAAGCGAGCCGTCACGTGGAGCCCAGCGCTAACACCTGCTTCATACACGGCGTCGGCATCTTGGGACTCGTCTCGCCACTACGCCAAGCAGAAAGAAAAGGTCGTGCGGTATGCAGCCAAGCGAAGACTTCAGAGCGCAAAGCTTCATGTTCGGGCCCTCTCTTCCCCCGATCTTCGACCTTCAACCGCGGATGCCATCATGAAAAGTGAACCAGCCTCAGCAGACCCTGTGTCAGCGCAGACACCTGAAGAAGATGATGATCCTTTTAGTTGGTTGCGGCAGCGACCTAACGGTGAGCATCGAGTGAATTTCCTCGCTGCAAAGCATGGTCTGGTTCATCACATGAAGTCTCCAGCTCGCCGATCATCTGAATACCGCCAGTCTATCTTTGTTAGCAATTGCGATGAACAGGACCCCAAACTGGTACGACAGCACAGCAACTTGATGGAAGAAGGAGATGGTTCAGCAGCACCGGTCTATACAGCCAAACCAAAGGATGTACGCATCAAGGTGAGTTGTCGGATGCCCGGTGGCATGCTTATCTCCGCGAGCGTCTATTCCATGAAAAAGCTAGGACACTTCAAGTCGGCAATTTTACTTCGGCAAAAACGGTTCCAGAGCATGGATGAGTTTGATCTCTACCACACCAGTGGCAGGAAACTGACTGGGCTTGACGACACACTTGTTTCGTGTGGTGTCCGCGATCGCTCAACGCTACAGGTCGTAGCAACCGTGACTGTCGCGCTGTCTCCGCATGTTGTGAATCATGGTGCTTGACATGAATTTACTCAGCAAAAATGATCAAGCATAACACTTCCGACTCAGTATCTAAGTCTTCTGTTCAAACGAAAAGGAATGTGATCAATGATCAAGGTCTATGACTAGCGTTCGAGTGCTCCTTTCGAAGTCGACGACCTGTTTGGTAGGTACGGAAAGCAAAACAATCTAATCTACAGTGACAGCCTTGGCCAAGTTGCGCGGCACGTCCGGGTTGATGCCCTTGCGCACAGCAAGCTCGTAAGCGATGAGCTGCAGAGGAATGGTCGCGAGCAGCGCCGTCATGGGCCCGTTCGTCGGGATAGGGATGACTTCGTCAGCAATATTCTCGCACATCGCCGGGTTGTCAGTGATGACGATAGTGTGAGCGCCTCGGGCACGCACCGACTCGGCTGCTGTCTTCATGAAGGTGGCATGCTCGTCATCCAGCACGATGAGGATGATCGGCGTAGCACCGAACTTGCCGTTATTTTCGCCTTCAATGAGCGCAAAGGGTCCGTGCTTGAGTGCGCCTCCAGGGTAGCCCTCAGCGTGTAGGTAGGTGATCTCCTTGATCTTTAGCGCACCTTCGTAGGCAATTGGCTCGCCGTATCCCCGACCGAGTACAAAAAGGTGTTCAGCGGACATGAGCTTATCGGCAATCTGGCCACATTGCTCACGCGAGCGCAGAGCCATTCCAATCGCGATAGGAAGGCGGTGCATGCTCTGAATGAGCTCGGCCATCTTGGAGCGGTTACCATCGGGGCGGTTCTGCGCAAACCACGAGGCAATAAGACCCATGACCGTCACCTGCGTCACAAAGGCCTTGGTACTAGCCACGGCGTTTTCACGACCAGCATTCAGGTACACACCGCACTTTGTTGTGCGCGCAATGAGCGATCCCACTGAATTCACCACTGAAAACGTCGGCACTTCAAGCTGGAGCTCCTCTGCGGTCTTGAGCACACGGTGAACGTCCTTCGTCTCGCCAGACTGGGACACCACAAGTAATCCTCCTTCCTTCTTTGAGAACCGGTCACTGGTGCACTCCGATGCATCCTCCGTGGCCACGCTGTCGAACGAGTTAAGCGACCGCATCAGCTTGGCACCGTACTTGCTTGCATACAGCGAAGTGCCACAGGCAGCAATAAGCAGGTGCTTGATATGCAGCATGCGTTCTTTCTCCGCCTCCAGACCTCCCAGGTACACGTGGTCATCGGACACTCGACCGCCGTATCCCAACGACGCGGCCACCGCCTTGGGCTGTTCCATGATCTCCCGTAGTGTCCAGTGCGGGTACGGAGCAGGCGATAGTCTCACCTTGACATCGGGCGCCACGGCCAATCTGCTAGTCGGGAACCTTTGCAAAAACCCCTCCTCCTTACCGTCGTCATTGGGGTTCAACTCTGCCGAGTCGCTCTTAATCACCGCGACTTCCCCATCCTTCAACGAGATAAACCTTTTGGCATAGCGACTAAACGCCGTCGTCTCGGACGCCACGAACATCTCGTTCGAACCGTAGCCAATGCACAACGGCGAGCCGTTTCGTGCAATGACGATTTTTCCCGGGTCGTCCCTGGCCATGACGCATAGTCCCCACGTGCCTTCAAGTTTCTTGAGGGCGAGTCTCACAGCCGTCAACAAGTCGGCGCCTTCCCCCATCAAGTGGCCAATGAGCTGCGCCGCCACCTCGGTATCTGTCTGGGACGAAAACTCGACGCCTTCGTCCAGAAGCTCCTGCTTCACCTCGTAATAATTAGTGAATGTTCCGTTGTGCACCAATGATACACGGCCGTGCATGTCCGTATGAGGGTGCGAATTGCAGTCCGTTTTAGCGCCGTGGGTGGCCCAGCGAGTGTGTGCAATGCCCGCCGTGTTGCCGTCATGTTTGCTCTTGGTCTCCCTCAATAAGTGGATCGAATCGGCGGTTCCTACCACCGACGCGAACTTGGTGGTGGTGATGGGGGCCACGTCACCCTCGTGGGTGTTACGCTGCGTCGACATGCCAGCCGAGTCGTAGCCCCGGTTCTGCAGGATGGTTAGTCCTTCCAGTAGGAAGTCGGACGCGTCCTGCGTGTTGCCCACGACGCCCACGATGCCGCAGCAGTCGGCAGGTCGGTCCTGTAGTAGGGATACGCCGGCTACACCCAGGGCGCCCGCTGCGAGCGCCACGAGCCATGAAGAGCTGTGGGTTTGGTCGCTGCTGGGGCTGGAGCTGCTGCTGAAGAGCGCAGAGGAGCGCAACGAGCGACGCACAGGAAGAGCCGCGCGAGTCAGCGTGCGGCGCAACATGGCGGAATGCTGAAGTGACGCGACAGGATCCAGGTGGAGACGCGCGATTGGAAGAAAATAATCCCTGGATAGAGTGACCTATGTATTCGTTTGAGTGACAAAACGACCTTCACTCTAATTAGTCATGCCATGACTAATAATGGATACAATTTTTGCTGCTGAAAACGTAAACGTTCGTTAAATGTTATTGGCTTGAAATTTGAAAATGAGACACAACGACTCCGCGAGAATCTAAAAAAAATTGTAAGCTTAGCGCGCTACAATTTTTTATGTCACGAAAAAGTACGTGCAGGCGTCATATTTCCTCGGACGCGGAATAAAGAGGACAAACGCATGGCAAAGGACAATATGTGCTCTTGTTACCAACAGATTTCAGAGCTTCCTCAGGCCGGAGGCACGACCACTATTAATAATCTTTGGAGCTTTGAATAATCATTTTCAAACGAGAATGATTATTAGTGGTGGCTCACCGTGCTCTTGACTGGCCACTAAAAACAGTCTTTATGTAACTCCGCTGTCCTGTATTCGTTATAGACTTGGGATCGAATGGGATCGGGATGTCTCAATTGGCCTTCAGTAATAGCCCTACCTACTCCCAACGCGCACCATAATGGCACCAACTATTACTGTTACGCGTGTGTAATGATATCTTTGCTGGCGGGTCAAATCCCGAGAGGTTTGACACCCATTTTGGCCAAAGTGTCTGCTGATACGGATGCATTTTCATGGCCCACACCAATCATAAAAGAGCAATATCTTGGTCACGCACGCGGAGAGGGGGAGCGAACTTCGTTACGGAGCGGAGCTGCGGTGAAAGCTGCGTGGGATGACCCTTTCCTGGTTGGCGTTTTTTTTTTTGCGGCGAGAGAAATTTTCTGCTTAGTGCCAGTCAAACCTCCATAAGATTTCTGAGAAAATTGTGCTCGTAAAAATTAGTGAACGTGTACAGATGAAAGTCATATTCACTGTTTAGCACCCGCTGCCACCGGCGATGCGCAAGCAGCTCGTCGAGTCAAAGAGACTCAATATGTTGGTCATGAGCGTCCACGCCAAAGCGAAGATGAGGTAGCTCATTGTCAAGATGCCCATGAACTTGCTCTTGCGGTTTCGCTGTTGCATTTCGTGGACCTCCTCCTTCTGCGTGGGCAGCCAGAACACAGCCGCAATCGACAGCAAGTTGAAGGCATACGCGATCAAGTACGTGAACGTCACTTGGGATCTCACGTGGTGGTTGTCTTGCTCGATGAAGGTGCGCTCAATGTCGAAGTACCCGTCCACCGACTTGGTGATCACAGTCGCGAAGGGGGTACCAGAAGACTCAGTCGTGACTCCGAGGCCAAGTCGAACCCCTTCTGGTTTCCGATCTCGAGGATCAAGAGCTGAGCCACGTAGTCGGCTGCAGCGAACGGGACCTCTCCTACCAGGGGTACTCCAAGCCAGAACCACTGACTGCGATAAACGTCCCAAATCGTGAGGAAGGTCGGAATAGCGTCGATACACACGACACATATTTCGCAGACAATGATGATGTAGCGCCAGTTCCATCGCAGGCCGCGATTTTTGATCAGGTGGGTGCCACTGATCGTCAGGAAACCGGTGAGCATACTAGCAATACCCGAGTTGAGCGGCTCTACCTTTGCCCAGTCACTTTGAATCACGCTGGACGCCGTCACTGTGATCTGAGAGAAAACGCTGAAGCAGAAGCGGAACGCAGAGTAGCGGTAGACTACTTCCAGCTGGAAGACGTCGTACAGGAAGGGAAGAATAGGCATCTGCGCACGCTCATTCTTCACCTCTTGGATGCAGTACCACGAGAACGGGATCGTGAGGAAAGATGCAGCAGCACAGACCCAGATGACGGCGTTGAAGCCCATCGTCCACGAGAACGTTCCACCGTAGTCTTCCCCATTGAGTCCGATGCCCGTCATGAATGAAGACACCACCATAAACACATAGTGAATGACAATGACATCACCGATCATGGTGCCTCGTGTAGCCTCAGGCTCGCGCTGCGAGGCGTCCATCAGAGCTCCGTTGAATCCACTGTATGCCATGACTGAGCCGAAATTCGCAATCATCATGAGTATGATGAGCTTGATGCCCCTGTTCGGGGCGTCTGTGTTGAGTGTCGCTAGTTGTTCAGGTGTCATGTCAACCAGTGCAATGTCCGACAAGGACGGGTCCCCGTAGTAAGGCTCTCCCAGCGGTAGCGAAGCCATCAGCAGACATGAGACGAAGGAGAGCGACCAACCGATGATCATGTAAGGCCGGCGGCGATACCCGAAGATGGGGCACGTATCGGTGAGCATACCCGTGAAGATACGAAGCGCACGAGGGAATGTGACGAGCGCAGTGGCGGTTGCAACCAATGTGGTGGACATGAGCAGGTAGTTGTTGAGCACGGAGTAGATGACGCCGCTGACCGTGCCGTAGACCGTTCCGACGGCTGCAATGTGCGTGAGCATGCCCAAGTTCTCCCAGCTGTAGGCCGACACGGAGCCGTTCACCGGACGCAGACTGCCATCTTCCAGCTGGAGCGGGGACTTAAGCTCGCCGTAGCCTGTTGGGTGGCCATCTTCGGGCTTGAGCTTCGTGAGACTCTCGACGGAGACGCGGTCGGTCAAGTGCTGCACCATTGAGGCTCGATGCAAATTGACAAGTGGTCATCCGTCGTGACTCGGGAGATCGGAGTCTGCACCCCGGAAGGTCAGCAGTGCAACATGTGGCTGAGGGCGTAGAAAGGGATACGTGTCCTGTGTCATTGCGAAGTTCGAGGTCACGCAATTCGTTATGCGCTCACTTATCGATGCTAGTGTTTGGACCGCAACCTTTTCGTCACAACGGATTAACGCGTCGAGATCGATACTGTGCGACCGTCACCGCACCCCCAAGCGAGCCGCCAATTGGACATGTCGATTCGCGATGGTCATTTCAAATTGTGGACTGATCCAACGTCACGATTCATAAAACGCTACCAGTACATGTAGTCATTCTGCCTCGTCACTTTTTGAAAGTTTCTAGTGACCTAAGTTGAAGGTTCCAATCTATCGTTCGCATCATGAGTTGCGTTCCTGTTTTGCAAGGACGCGTTGGCCTCAGCGTCCGAAGGTGTGCGTCTACAAATCAAGGTGGCTACGCTGTTGGACAGGCAACGCCAACTAGAGAGAGAGTCAGACTAGTCTATTACGCCGTTATTAGTGGTTGCAGGATGTCTGGTATGTCTTGAGCCTGGTTAGCAACGCCGGTTCCTCTGCTGGGTCCGGTGGTTGTACGGGGCGTGCCGCCTTTGGCGGCTTCTCTCGGGGTTGCCTGGCAAGATGCTGCTGCAGGAGGAGCATTCTTGTTCCTTTTATCTTCGTGTCCACTTTCCTGCGTTCTCGTTTCGCGATTGCCTTGATCTGTCGCATGCTTCTTTCCCAAAACGTCTTGACGCTGCCGGCGATGGTCACCTCTTCGTCCTTGAATATAGCTTTGTTGCGTTGGATCCATAGAGATGTGATGCAGATGCTGCGCAACGCCCTCCAAAGCCGTTTCCATACGGCTTCATATTGGTCTGCCGCGTCGGGGTTGGTCGCCTGGATCACTTCCCGGATCTCCGCCGATATATGAGGAGCTTGCCTACTGGCGCAGCTCTCCTGGAAGCTCTTCAAATCGTTGACCGCCCACCGTTCCGCGGTCCAGTGGCTGATCATCTTCTGCCAGCACGCTTGGGCACAGGGACACGCCCAGAAAATGTGCTCCATGGTTTCCTTGGTGTGCCGGCAACACTGCAACTTCCTGCAGCTATTGTCTTGCTCTCGACCTTCGTGATGCAAGTTGAGTTGCCTCAAAGCCACTCTGTACGTCGTCCAGACCTGGTACTCGGTTAGCTCATGTCGGTGAGCCCATAATAGTGTGGGTAGTTGCCTCAACGCCGCCGCTTGCCACGTGCTGGATCCAGCCACTTCCTGCAGTCGAGATATTGCTCCACGGAGTCCCTTGCCTGCCGTTCGATAACGCCGATATGGTTGTTTCTTGAGTGCCTTCAATACGTGCTGATTTGCGATAGAGTCCGGCACTTCCCATGGGAAGCGGTGAAGCGCCGGATG
>KV724264.1:0-11181 GCA_000500205.2 Phytophthora lateralis | reverse complement strand
CAGGCATCCCACGTAGCCGAGTGTATCCAGACCCTAAGATAAGCTAGCTAGACTTACCGAAGACGGACTTGACCCTTGGTGACGTGGGGGGAAGACTGCTGATTTATTTCTGTTTATCTACAGCTCTGAGAGCCTCTCTAGGTCATCATATAGCTAGTCCTATACCTATATACGAATATCAAGTGTGAACAGATCTCTGTAGGAGATCATATAGCCGGCTCTATAAGGTCGAGGGTACGACACCCAAGTGGGTACAAAACGAGGTTTTAACCTCGACCGGGTTTTTATTATACCTGGCCGAGACCTCGGTCACTATGCTGCTGTGGTCACTGTAGAGCGGAGAATGAGACCCGCCAATCAGGACATGCTGTCGCCTTTCACTGAAAGGTGCAGCGTCGGTAATCCGGCGACCGAGATGTGACAGCTTGGCTCCAAAACCCAACGCCACACAGATGTGTCAAAGGCAATCTAGAAAACCAGGCACAGCGCGACTGCAGACAGCTCGACTGCAGAAGTGTAATTTCTTATAGTGCTAGTGATTGCAATCTATTGTCCTGTTGTTCAGATTGCAATTATTGGTTGTTTCAGAATGAAGGCCTACAATCAATATACAATCAATATACAATCTATATTTCCACAGCTCTGAATGCAATTGAGGCAGAAGAAACCCAACATGGTCAACCACACCCAGGTGGTTTCACAATCTGACCTCACACCGCAAGGAGCTTCGACGACGAGATAGCCACTCGACGTTGAGCACCTCTAATCCCCCCTCAAAGGGAAACGCACCAACGCCGCCGTCACCAGGCCACCCAAATGTCCACAGTGCTGTACACACTTGGAACGACGGTCGCCCCGGTCGTGGCCACGATCGTGGTGATTGCGACACTCATCACGTGTGTGTCTATTGCCAAGGCTAAGGACATTTATCTCGGAGGCCTGGGGTGGCCCTACTTCTCCGACACAGGCAGAGGTTCGACCAGAGCTTGTTCAGCCTTAGTTCTTCATGTCGACGATGACCTTGCTCACTTGTTGGTTACAGATATGCCGGGTCATGCAGTGTTCTGTGCAGGGCTGTTCGTTGTTGCGGTTGCTCTCGTGCTGACCTGGGTCGCCAATTACCAATTTCAAAGCGAGCTGATTGGGTTGGAAGCCAAAGCGGCGTCTATCCGGAAGTACTGCCAAATTGTCCGAGTGGTGGGTGTTCTCTCGGCGTTTGGACTTCCTGTGCTGGCATTCTTTAGCACGACCAGCTACTCTGACTTGCACCAGTATGCTGCCTACTGGTTCTTCGTGTTGGAAGCGATTGCGCTCTTGCTCAACGTACGTGATGAGATTGTGCTAGCTGTAGTGAGCTATGGTGCTGATTATGGATTGACTTGTTGCAGACCCTCGCGAGCTACAAGCTTTCTCGTCTCACTAAGGTGTCTGGCAACCCAAGTTACGTGAACGAGTCCGAGTCCTCCAACACGTCTAGCGCGGCGAACCCGTGGAGTGCCTCAAAGTCAAGCACGAAGCGTACATTTTACACCCAGGTGGTCTTAGCCACGCTCTTTTTCATCGCGTTCCTGCTCTACATCCCTATCGGATTGGCGCTCGTTGATGAATTCCAGCGACTGACCGTCAAAGATGTGCGTCTGATCCCTATCATCTCCAATTTTGCTTTGGGGTTGACGATATTGTTGTTCTGATGTAGTGCTTGACGTTCAACCTCGGTGAAGAGTATTGCACTGTTACAATGCGACTCAATAACACAGAGACCAAGCTGTGGAACTATGGTGAGTTGGCTGTTTTCTATCGTTTCCCCCACCATTGCTCTCAACCCTCTTCTGTCTGGCAGATAATGACCATGCGATCAACCAGTTGCGTTCTGGCAGTCAACTGGCTTGCATACTGACGCTGGTCGGATACTCGTTGTCGTTTATTTCGCACAAGAGCGAGTCGCTGCCCACTTGCACTGATCAACAGCACCATCTGTAATCAACGAAAACGTTGGATTCTACATGTACAAACTGTGAGGCGAACTCTTGCTTCAAATTTTTTTTCAAACGACGTTGGTTGTCCCATCTGAGATGGTTTGAGTTTTGAGATCAGCTCTTACACTTCGAGCTTTTCCTCCAATATGGATCTCTCTCCCAACGAGGCCAAGACTAAGCGTTTGCGATTGGGGTCACATCGAGGGACTGGCGAGCAAATTGCAACAATCCACAAAATGCGGTAGAAGTACCCCTTCGGTCTTATGTTGCACATCCTGTTAGATTTCCAAGAATCCCTAGCAAACGAGCAGAACAGCATGCGACCAAAGCAAAAATGCATTTGTTTTCACGCTCGTTAGCACCATTTCTTTAACGACGTTAGCTTTTCGAGTAGACTACAAGTTCTTCTTGATTCGAACGGACTCCGATGAGTGCGCGGAAAGCGATAGCCAGCGCAAGGATGAAGCAAGTCCTTCAGAACACCTCTCGAGCGAAGTTTTCTTCTCCTTTGCGGGTTCCTGAGGTATGCTTGGACCTGTGGTTTACCATAAACCAGTGAGTATTTGCAAGCTCGAACTTGCCGATTGTTACTGCCAACAAACTTTGTCAATCAAGTCCGCGACTTTTCCTGTTTCACCTCCTTTACAAGTATACCATTAGTGACAGTCCTCAGCATGCCGAGCTCAGAAAAAAAAATATACACGGCGTACCTCGAGAAGGCGAAGTGGTCGACTGTGCTGGCGTGGTGCCTGGCAAAATCTGGACGAGAACATGAATGTCGCCATGTCCAAAGTCTCCCAGGCTTGAGAAGTCATAGAGGCTGTTTCCCATTCGGCCCTGTCTGAACTCTCTCCAGCGGCGTGGTCGGACTGCTCTTTGTCGTCGAGCAGAGCGACTTGACGCCCGGCACCTTCTTCTTCCCGAACGACCACAAGCTTGGCGTGATGTTTGCAGCTGGCATCCCGCTGTTCCAAGTACACGCAGTTCCACGTGCTGAACGCGCTTTTGCAGCGAGAAGCGGCCGAAATGACACATGGAGAGGACAATAAGCGTCGCGCCCGATTGCTGCACTGCAAGCGTGCTGTTCTCCTCAACAGCGCCTACTTCTACACGGCCTGGAACACTCGATAGGTGCTGGATGTAGTGGTCGGACAACAGCATGTCCAATGACGACAGCCACGGATGTGATCAAGCTGCAATAAGAGAGATACAGCATTGAACTTGACTTCACTGACCTACTAAACCACACATGCAATTGTCAAAGCATTATACAACGTCAACGTGCTACTCACAAACACTGCTCAAGTCCGAGATCATCGTTGTCGCCTTCCATCGCAGCCAGAATTGCATTCCTCGCCTCCGCGTGCTTCAGACATTCGTTTAAATATGCCATCTTGCGTTTGGCCTTCTTCAGCTGCGACCGCTCCTCTCCTCGCTGAGCTTCAACTCCTCATTTAGCTGCTTATCGGTCTCAGCTCCCGTTTGCTTTGCTTGCTCTAGCTCTTCCACAGCTGCGGCTGCTTTCGCTCGCCAGTTCTCGGCACAGTTCGTCAGCCTGTCCTTCTCCTCCTGGCCTTGCTTCGTCAATTGATCGACTTGCTGCTTCAACTGGCCGACCACCGCAGCGTAGCTGCACTGCTCGTGCTTCTGCCGGAACCGAAACAAATTGTGGAACTGCCGCTGCTTTCGAGCACGCGAGCAGACCCTTTGCATCTTGTGCTTCTTTACGTCCCAGGAGTGCCTATCAACTTCAACTTGCACTAGTTCCTCATTCGCCAATTCATATTTTATTTTCCACCAATCACATATCAACATGTATCACAAACGTGACGTCAGTGGCCAATATGACATCCCGGGCAGCTACGGGCTGCCTCAAGCAGCGGCTGGACGCGTCCCTCGTGGCGCTTTTCCTCTTCTCTGTAGCGCTCAAGCTGCTGCTGGTGCCTTCCTACGCCAGCACGGACTTTGAGGTGCACCGCAACTGGCTAAGCCTCACACGCGAGCTGCCGCGCCAGCTCTGGTACCACGAGAAGACCAGCGAGTGGACACTAGACTACCCGCCCTTCTTCGCCTACTTTGAGTATGCGCTGAGTTTCGTGGCCGCTGCAGTGGACAAATCCATGCTCACCATCAGCTCTACGCCCGTGTTCTCCTCTTCCACGCTGCTTTTCCAGCGACTCAGCGTTATCCTGTCAGACGTGGTGCTCTTCTACGCGTTGCACGCCTACTGCTCGTCCTGGCCCACGGTCACCACGACCGAGTGGGCGTTCTCCAAGGCTAAGAGACTGGCAATCATGATTGTCACGGTGCTGGATGCAGGGCTGCTATACGTGGACCATATTCACTTCCAGTACAACGGGATGCTGCTGGGGCTGCTGATACTGTCGGCGACCAAGTTCCGACTGCAGCGAGACCTGCAGGGGGCCTTTCTCTATGCGGCGCTGCTCATGTTCAAGCACATTTACTTGTATGCGGCGCCGCTGTACTTCATCTACTTGCTGGGTCACTACTGCTACGTGAAGAAGCCGGACCCGGAGAGCTCCGACAGCGATGAAGACGCCAGGGGAAAGCTGCTACGTAAGAGATCGATCTCGAGCACCGACGTGCACGAGACGATTCAAGACCTACATGACGGCAACGTGGTGTTCTCGTTCGCCAAGTTTGTACGTCTCGGTGTGATGGTGCTCGCGGTGTTTGGTGTCTCATTTGGGTCGATTTTGTGGAACCACGAGGACCCGATCACGGGAATGAAGCAGATCTCGGTGCGGTTGTTCCCGGTGCAGCGAGGTCTGTGCCACGCCTACTGGGCTCCGAACGTGTGGGCGCTGTACGCCTTTCTTGACAAGGCATTGGTGATTCTCGGGTTCCCTGCCTCTATGGAAGGCGTCGCGTTGATGAGCGGCGGGCTTGTGCAGGAGGCAAGCTTTGCCGTGCTGCCCACGGTATCACCGTTGGTGTGTGCTGTGCTGACTTTCGCTATGATGACACCGGTGCTACGTAGCATTTGGAAGTACCCAGACTCGTCGCTGTTTACAAGTGCGCTTGCTTACTGTATGCTCTGCTCGTTCCTGCTGGGCTACCATGTACACGAGAAGGCTATCCTGCAGGTGACACTCCCAATGGCACTTATGGCAGCTGACAGTGTTGCTAGCATGCGGCTGTACAGATTTGCGTCGGGCGTCGCGACGATTTCGCTCTTCCCATTGCTGTTTACACCCGCCGAGCAAGGATCCAAGGTGCTCCTGGGAGCTTGCCATGCTCTGTTGGCGGAGGTCGTGCTTGTCCCTCTGCTCAAGCAGTCACTGAAAGAGCGGCATATTAAGGTTACTGCAGTTAGGATGTCCATCTTCGAGCGGTTTTTCCTCACTGGACTGGCAGGTCTCGCCTTGCTGGCAGCAGTTTTCCCGTACATCCCGCGTGTCGGTTCTCGGTACCCGTTCCTGCCACTTATGCTGATCTCGGTGGGCTGCGCCATCGGCAACATTTACGTGTGGGGCTTCACAGTCACCCAGCATTTCAGGAAACTGGACGCTGTCAAATACTACCTCGATGCACAGAGACCAAAGTAAAAGAACGGGATTCGGGCTGCAATGAAATAGATTGATGTTATTTCCTTGTGTTTCTCTGCACTGTAAAAATGCATGGGCAGTACCTTCACGGCGGTGAATGAACATGCCACTCTCTACGACAGCTTGCCAAGCTGCTGCTTCTTCTTGATGGAGTTCAAAGTGTGGAAAACACCCGAGTCCACGAGGCCAAGGATGGTGAAAACACCGCCAATCACTGCACAGAGATGCGTGATGAAGTGGTAAAACGGAATATTGTCTGTTGTGATCTGCACCACCAACGGTGAAATGTCGAAGGTGAAGAGCGCAGAAGGTTGCTTGTCTTCATACTGCGTCGTTGTCGCCGAAAACTCGTATGAGCGCTGCTGCAAGTGCGTCTTGCGCGTGTAGTCCTGGTTGTCGAAACCGACCACCTGCATCCGATCAAAAATCAGAACCGAAGAGGTCAGTTTAAGCAAATAATATACCAGCTACAACAAGAGGCACACTTACATTTAAGAAGTGCTCCACAGTGACGTTTTCGCTCTCGATGCTGTACATCTTCTGGTCCAACGGATAGCGGTTCGATGGTACCGCAAGCGCCACCCCACTGGCTCCGGCGAACAGGTTCTCAGTTCGTCGCACCTGACCGAAGGAGAAGTGGTTCACAATATGCGAGATATCGATAGCCTGGGAATTGAACGACACGTCGTCGGAGCGTGCCGTGAACACGAGCACGCCAGGAACACGGTTGACGCTGATACTTCCCGAGATCTCACAGCCCTCCACGGCGCCCGTCTGCATTGTGGCCGATGGGCGGTGCTTCTTGAAGTCAATTCCCTCCAGGTTCTCCTCGTTCACACGTACAGGCAGTGGCAGGCCAAGACGGTTGTTGTTCACGTTCACTTCCTCGGCGAAGTCGGCATCCGGCTCCAGACGGCGGAAGAACAAGTCCAAGAACTGCAGCAAGTGCTCCGTCTTGCGGGGTCCGTTGTAGATGTAGCGCGTGGACGTGCTTCCGTACATGTAGATCAACATGGACGGGAAAGCACGAATGTGTGCGCGACGACAAAGCCACACCGCATCGGGGTCCGTACAGTCCACGGAGGCCATCCGTACCATTTCACTGTACTCGGGGTGGTCGGGCAATTGGGCCGCCGCTCGCTCCCACTCAGGGTGAAGTTGGTGGCAGAACGGACACCACGGGGCATAGAAATTCACCAGCACAAGCTCGTACTTGGCCATGAAGTCGTCGAAGGTCTTGGAGGTCAGCGGCGTCGAGTAGTGGACGCTTGTCTGCGTGTCTCGGTGGACACCTCCCCAGACGGGGATGCCCTTCTCGTGGTTGTCAATGACCACCTCGTCCATCCTCTGCACCTGGTTGCTGTTCCTTTCCGCCGCGAGACGGAAGTGGCGGATATGGCGCGTGAGGTTTGTGAAGCGCTGGCCCATGTGGTCCTCCAGGTCCACGCTAGCTACGGCGCACGGCACGTTGAGCAGACTCACGTTGAAGTTAACGCGCAGTCGGTCCTCCTGGTGCTCGTCCATGACCACTGTGGTCTTGGTGCTTTGGTCTCGGTAGGCCTCCCAGTGGGTGAGTAGCAGTAGCGCCATGACGGCGAAGGAGAGCAGCGAGAAGAAACTGCCACTGTAAGTGCGCACCTGGAGGTCTTCCGGCACATGTCTAGGGGGAAGCAGAGCGAGTTTAGAGGTGAAAATTAGATGAGCAGGAGTGCAGCACAAGGGAGAAGTAGGATGGATAGTTCGGGGCAATGCTGCTTGCCAGGTGGGGAGATATCACGCACCGGAAGAAGTCGAGCTTCGCCATTTTCATCCTTGAGTTGCCACGTCGACGATTGCGAACAATTAATTGTTGCTTCGTTTTGGCCAATAAAAACAAAAGACGGAGGCGATTGGTGAAAACAAAGGTGCTCACAATAGAACCCACTGTCAGATCCCCAACGGTGAGAACGCGTCAACTGCTTGGACTTCACAACCTTGTGCTGGCTTCGTTGGAATTGACAACGGGAGCTTCAAGAAATAGCTGAGATAAAGTATCTCTTCGTGCGTGACAATTTCAAGTCTCAACAGGCGTGTGCATTTCATGCCTAAGTCCAGCTGCCCCTCGGAGATTTATGTATTTATTTGTACGTGACAAAGCAAACGACGCCGGCTTCATCGCGACAATCTCAGGCCAACCTTGGCATCCTGTGGTGATTTTTCCGGGTAAAGATGGTAGGATTTACACCGCGAGCGCATGGATATGGGTTCGTACTTTTCAGTGTTTCTCACTTGCTTCTTCTGTTGGCCGCCTAGTGTTTCGGCGAAAGCTGCGCAGAAGCACCGTTGCGCTACAAAGGATCTAGACAGCAGTAACACGCCGCAGGTTATAGGTAATGGGAAGCAGCATTTAGATGTTGGAATTTGCTGCTGACACGCCTTGCAATATCCCATGCAATGAGCGCGCGTTATTCTCATTTCTTGCATTTCCCCTTTGCATTCTTGGTAATGGACGGGTCCTTGCAGTGCGCGACCTTCAGCAGGCATTCGTTGGCGTAAGTGACGCCGTCGGAGCCACAGATGGGAATATACTCGCGCGTGCAGTGCGTCGGGCACTTGTCAGAATCGATTGTCTTAGCACCGATCCTCGCCCACGTCCCGGTCAGGTGTAGCAGCGCCACGATCGCGATGACGACAAACTTGTTCATCCTCCTAGTTGGAGTTTTTAGACTTGGGGAGACCCGATCGTTTCGTTTGCAGTCGATGTAGTTTTTCTTCTTTGTGCGAGGTTGATTTGATTTTGAGTGACTGAAATCTGGCATACGTTCCAATGGGTGCCTTCAATTGCTATATTTATGGCTGGAATAAAACAAAAAAACAAAAAAGAAAGCTCAACACTGTAACTACAAGTACTGAATGTGACATTGCGCCGGCTACTGTACTTCGTGTGTTGCCGATTGCGTGGTAGACTACTGTTCCTTGGAGCACGATGGTAACGATCTGAAAATGACCGACCTGCACACGAGCAAGAGAGATAGAAGTGCAATCATCGTTGAGCAAGTGATCGAGTTCGAAAAGGGCAAGCTGTTCGGTGAATCCTTGACAGTTTGGAGAAGAATATTTATTGTCAAAGCCACTCGGCAGCTTAGCTGATCGCTAAAACTCCGACTAACATGTTTACGATCGTTGGGCGGTACCTCGTTAACAACTTGATAAAATGACGCAAAGCGTTTGGTATCGGACAGTGTAGTCCGAAGTGGCAAGCACTCCATCGAGTAAACTACCAATGAACAATGAATCCCAATGGTTTGGTTGTGCTAAAGCTATCGATTGTCAACGATGGTATAAATTCTGAAGTCGGCCAACGCCGTCGCGGTAACCACCAGTCCACATGTCATGGCATCGAGGAAGCGTAGGAAGTGGTAGGCAATAGCAGCTGCTCGTCGCTGCAACCGTTTGTCGCACTATTATTACGGTAAGATGGAGGTGGTTGAACAGCCGGGTGCGACCCACCGTTCCGAGCTCCATAGAGAGCCGATCACTGCACGTGGGAAGGAGGTTCGATCATTATACATGTATCGAGAGAAAAGCGAACAGCGGGGATGCGCCGAAAGCTCTCACCCAATATGTATAACACCTCGATCTCTATTACTGTAGTTTTCCGGTTGAACAAAAAATGTTTGTCACCAATTGTTGGTACTTCGAAAGTACTGAGTGTTTACTTTGCGCAGAGCAAACAAATAAACCGTTTCTAGAGTGCAATGTACGTTGCCGCTATTGCACATGTACCCAGACTCAGGGATCATCTAATGCTACCTGGACTATATTTATAATAGCTTTCATGGATTCATATCATGAATTCGCATTGGGTGTCGTGAGTCTTCAGTATCACGGACTGGTGTAGAGAACCAAGTCAGCGATGACAGCTTTTGCCAGAATACAGTGTACTCGCAGGTTGATTCAGCGGTTGCAGCTACTGTGGTTCAACGGTAGCGGTGGCATAGGTCCTGACGAAGTCATAACCAGCGCTCAACTACTAGCTTTAGCACCCCAACTTGGGGCCTTTGGCGGAGTCGTTACCGCAACCACAATATGAGACATGTATGGTCGCTTATGGTTGCCGTACCAGATTTTAAAAATTCCGGGAAGAATATAATTTACCAATATTTCACGATCCGTTTAGGTACGTCTGTTAGACCAATTTACCATAATCCCCAGTCAAAGTACGATTGCTTTTACTAAGTACGATCAACCAGAACCGTTCATTTTCAAATTCACGGGCTGGAGCGAAGATCACGCCGGCACGTGGCAGCGTGGAAGCTGGGACGAACGGGACGGCGAGTGACAAGCTGCGCGCACGACAAGAAGACGTGTGGCTCCAGCGGGGGTTTCTGCTGGCCACGGTATGTCGCCAAGGACATGGATTTGGGCGTGCGTGTGCGCCGATGCCAGAAAGTTATTTACCGTTTGGATGTATGCGTATGACAGGGCGGAACTTGCGGCGTGGAAAGAAGACTACTGAACTAAACTACATGTACGCCACTCTCGGTATGGAGCAGGACGACAGCAGCGACGAAGACTTTGTTCTGGTAAAAGTGAAGATACTGAGGACGACGAGAGTCGAGGTAAACTACGTGCGTGTGAGGCATTTATTTTGAATTGCTACCTTCATGGTATCTGACGACAAAGGCGATGCCTCTTGATGACCATGACCGCGAGGACGTCAAGACTTTGGAGGACGCGCGTGTGTCCTCCACGCACATCGCCAGTTTCCTGAACGATCGCATCGGTGCGTTAAATGCATTTGTCGTTCACTCTTGTTCGTATTTCCTAAACCTATTTTTGTGTGTCAATGCGTTAGGTTGCAAAGTGACGCCGCAGCAAGCACGGAATCTCATCCGCAGCATTACTGGTCAAGACCCAGGAGAAGATGTACTAAAAGATATGCTTCATTCTTTGCGTCAGCTCGACGGCAGTGATGTTCTCGTAGTCCAAGACCAAATGGATGTCACGTGCGGGATCGTCATGCAGACAAAGGTTCAAAAGCTCATGTTCGAGCGCTGGGGTGAGACGCTGGTGATGGACTTCACGCATGGTACCAACAATCTTGGATATCACTTGGGTGCGTGCATTGGGTTCTGCTTATAGCAACCTTATTTATTCTTGCAGCAGCCTTATAGATTGACATATAGCGACCACACAAATGATAGACCAACCTTGTTAACGCATTGTCTATTGTGTTCATGCTTGTGTTGTTTAGGGAGCTTGGTCGTCACCACGGCTACGGGTAGAGGCTTTCCTGTTGTTGATTTCATCTGCTTGAATGAGCAAGCCAAGACGATTTCTACCATTCTCGAGTAATTCAGAGAAAATAACCCAAGATAGCAAGACGTGGCGACTGTTGTCATCGACAAAGACTTTGTCGAATGGCACGTCCTGGAAGAGTCCTTTTCAACAGCAAACATTTTGTTGTGTCAGTTCCACGCAATATCCTATTGGAAGAAAGGGATGAAGTGGCCCGTGTATCGGCTCAAGAATACACAGCGTGAAGGCCTCCTCCTGATGCCGATAAAGCTGTGTGAAGTATCGCCCTAGCAGAACTCTGCAAAGTCGTTCTCGCACAAACCCTTCGCGTCAGCGTCGGGCTATTTCCCCGGTAC
>KV724260.1:672-56630 GCA_000500205.2 Phytophthora lateralis | reverse complement strand
CTCTAGTTGCAGGCAGTGTATATACGCAGCCAACGTTCGAGTGATCCAACTACCTTTACAGCACTTTATGGCCATGCGAAGGTCGAATACGAGGAATGCATATTGCTGGGCAGGGCAGCTCTCCAGGTTGAAGCAGCTATACTCGTCAACGTACAGACCGGCGTTTGAAGTGACCCTGCATGTAGCCCACAACGGGTCTCAACGGAATAAGCCGTTGACACGGTAAGATTGTTAAAAGTTGGGAAACGAAGGAGCAGTCAAGAAGCAAGTGGTGTCGCGACATATAATAGCACCCCCTTTTTTTTAGGCGATCGACGCATCCTGTGCCGCAACGCCTTGTGTCACATGGTGTCCAGTGACCCTATGACATGCATCATGGGCGCCGGATGCATTTTAGGACCGCAGGGTGTCGCACAAGTGCCGAATTGAATCGAACGCTGTTAGTCTGGTGTTACAGGGGAAGGCAGCTAGTCTGGTGTCCTCCGGTGGGGTAACTTACATGTAGCTGCCCAGCAACACCACAAAACGTGCACGGGCATCTTATTCATGTTGACGGCAACGGGCTACGTCGCGTAATTTATCAACATTTTGCAACTGCACCTGTTTATCTCTATGACTTGCCCTGAGTAAAGGGCTTCTTTTGCTATTTTCAAAGAGTCGCACGCCCCTTTTCTACGGAACAAAGTCGCTGAATCGTTATTGCGACGTTCGACTCGCGGCCATTCTGAATATTGAGCCGCGTCGAGTGCAGCATAACGGGCCGCCGAATCTTCTCCAGTGAGAGTCATGACGTGCGCGGGCTTCCTCGTGGTCGGCAACAGCCACCCCGCCTTCGTGGAGATCTGCACGGGCGTGTTGGTGTGCGCCCTGGACGTGGACAGTCGCTCAGAGAACGCCGACTCGGCGGAACACTCGCTGCCGCCACTGGAGCCGCGTCGCATGGCCAAACTCCAAGTCTGCACCACGCGCACGACGTCTGAGAAGATGGAGCAGAAGACCAAGCAGCCCGAGGACGAGTTGGAGCCGCAGGACGAACCCAGGAAGCGTCAGCGCCTGCTGCAACTCAGCGGGTACATGATCGAGGTGCTGGACCAGGACGAAGAGCTGGATGAGCCATCGCTGCCCTGCTCCTTCCAGGTGAACACGTACAAGGTGCACTTGCGGCCAGACGGCAGCTCCAGCAGCACACTGAGCGACTCGCTCATCCTCACCGCCGCTGACGACGAGGCCAAGAAGCTCTGGGTCAAGAACATCAAGTTCTGGAATCGCTACGGCTGGAGAGACACCGTCCAAGTGGCGGCCACCCACGACGACTTGATGAAGCTCCAGGAGATGCTGCAGAGCTACAGTAACCACTCGTACTTGGGCGCGTACCCGCGCTACAGCAACGATGAGACCCACTGCCGCGCGCAGAACAGCGCCATGATGCTGCACGGCGGCCGCTGCAGCTTCAGCGTTCAGTCTTCCTGCGCCACGAGACGCCAAAGCAGACGACGGTTCTACCGCACGGCCATCCCAGGATCGTTCGCGCCGCCGTCGTGAACACTCTGCCGCAAGCGTCTGCCACGCCCACGGGTGTACATAACTTATTACTAGCCATGCAGGTACTGCAGCGCAACCTGCAGCGAGGATTTCCAATTTTCCTGGTAACCAGTGAGCTATTTTATACTACTGTAGTAAACAGCGAAGTTTGCTTCGAGCGGTTTGGTCTTCTTGCTGTTTGAGACTGCCAAGGTGACGGAAAACGCATACATTATCTGTCTATCGTGCGCCCCTCCGCCCTTTGGAGCGTGTGGTATCCTACATCTTGCCTTTCGGACACGAGGCAAGAGCTCAATTTCAAAATCCCAACGGGCTGACCTGTTACAAACTCGGCCCGATTGTCCGTGTCGAGTCAGGTTCCTCGGAGAGCAAGCGCATGGTGGATCTCGTTGTCGAAGTCGTAGACAGCGGCAGGCCATCTTCCGGAATCGGCAGTCGCAGCTTCGCGAGGCGGAGACGACGATCGTGACGCGCCTTAATATTCTTGGCACGAGGCTGACGCAGCGAGGTACCACACACTCGGCAGAAATTGGCATCATCTTGGTGCAGCCGCCGGAAGCAGCGCGGGCACTCAACCACTTCCGTCAAGATGTCCTGCGATCCCGCCTGGTTCAGCACCAGCGGGCACGCGATGATACCGTAACCCACGAACATCACAACGGTAGCGAGCATACGGCCCACGATGGTCTGCGGCGAGATGTCGCCGTACCCCACGGTGGTCATGGTCACCACCGTCCAGTAAAGACTGATCGGAATGTTGGAGAAGTCGTGTCGGTCACCTTCAATCAGGTACATGGCGCAACCAATGACAATAATCATGGTGAAAAGTGCCACGAGGAACACTGCAATGCGCCGCTTGTTCGACTGGATGTTGTCACTTAGCGCTGCACCTGCGTCGACAAACCGCGCAAGCCGAAGTAGCCGGAAGACGCGCATCACTCTGAAAATACGCAGCACCGCCAAATGCAGCAATGGTCGTGCGTCTGGGAGGATGAAGCCCAAGAACGACGGAACGAGCGCGCACACGTCGACGAATCCCATGAGGCTGAAGGCATACCTGCTTGGATTGCGAAGCGACACCATTCGCAGGACGTACTCCACCGAGAACACAACCGTAAAGAACGCCTCCAACGCCAACAAGTAGTCCCCAATATCATCCCTACAGCCCAAAACCAAGTCAGAAACACACACGCTATCCACCCATCAAGGCAACAGGACGCACCGAATGTCGTCCACACTGTCCAACACAGCTTCCCAATGGAACCAACACAAAGCACGCCACAGCGTCAGCCTCTCTCCTGTCTTTCCAATTGCAGCAGTAACTCACCAACCACGACGCTCATCGACACCATCACCAGCAGCACGAGCGCCACGCGCTGCCCCGTGGGCGTGGAGCTCTTGAACATGATCTCGTACACGCCCTCCCAGCCCTGTCTGGCACCGCCCCTCACCTCATGGTCCACTACAATGCCGTTCACACGGAAACGCGGGTCGTGAGCCAACTTGTCGCTCTCCATTTTATCCCTGGACACGGCGGCGTCTTCCTCCTCGTCTTCATCATCGTCTTCATCGTCGTCCGCGTTGTTCTGATGCTGTTGGACATTGCCGGCTTCCACGTTGTCGGCGCTGCTCGGAGTGGTCATGAAGCCCCCGGGACTCATGTCCACGGCGCTATCCACGTGGCCATAGCCGGATTCCTTCTTCTTCTCGGCCTTGAGCTCCTTCAGGTGCGTCAGCATTGCGTTGTGATAAGGAGGCGATATCTGGACTGTAGCCATTGGCTGAAAAGGAGGCCAATCAACAGTAAGTAAGTTCGTGTGGACCACTAAAACGAGAATCGAGCCAATTGAAGCGCGAAGAGGAGGCAACTTCAATTTGGTCTGATAACGGGAGGCTTTGTTATAATATCTAACTCAATATCTATCAACAATGCTCTCGGCAGAGCCAACGTTCCGCCTTGGTGCATGTACGTTGTGTCGACTGTAGGTTTCAGTGGGATGGCAAACGACCATAGGGCCGCAATGTGCCAACTGTCGGAGATACAAGATACAATCGTGCATTCTCGCTTGAATGATTGTCCGATAGGCTGTCACCTTGTACAGTGTTCGGCTAGTGTACAAATTGGATGGTAAGTTGATGACAACTCAATGCACTGCAGAAGTGGATCCTGGCGGTGATACGTTGTTTCGGTGTTTGCTTCGCAAGTTGGTATTTTTTTTTAATGTTTGTCGGCTACTTTCAGACCACAAAAATGAGCATGCCTTTGCTATGAAACGACTGATCTCCTCAGTCTATATTCGCACTGGAAGCAGTGGCGCAGATGGAGGACGAGAGCGACGTGTTCCAGGACTTTGGCTCCGACTTTGACGACGATGTGGACTGGACCTTCACGGACGGTGAGAGTGCCAGCATTTTGCAGCTCATGGGTGAGGCGGATTCTACCAAATCAGGTGGAACGGATGTCATTCCGCTTTCCACTGCAGTGAAAGACAACCCAACAACACCAAACAACTCAAAAGCTATCGATCCTGACTCAGTTAAAGTGGGGGAAGTGTCAACTAGGGGCTACTCTGACGAGGAGTTGCTGGACGAGCTCTATCCTGAATCAAAACCTCAGGTCATCGCAGAAGTCGTGAAAACACCAGAGCTCCAAAACGATGAGAGTCATAGCCGCAGCACGGAATGTGAGGTCGAGTGGGCTTTAATGGCACTGGAAGAACATGAACAACTGGAACACCAATCACGCTCAGCCAGCCCCACTCGCGGTGACGCCGACTTTGTAAGTTTGTTCGAGGAAACGTACGGCGGCGAAACTGTGATCGCCTTGTCCATACCATCACCAACAGCACGGGTAAACCCACACAAGAGCAGACTAAAAGACTTCGGCTTGGGGCGTGCCGACGAACAAATAGTGGTGAAACAGGAAGATGCATACCCCTCGGTCAAGGCCGATAATAGTGTCACTGGAAACATTCCTGCAGAGCTCTTCGACATGGTGAAACTAATTTACACGAAGACAACTGAGGTAAGTGTTCAATATCCACTAACGATGAGCCCCTGCTAACCATTATGGCATGTGCACCAATTTCTAGGTGCAGCAGGACTTGCCATCGCTCTTGTGTACTGCTAGCCACATGCTTTGTATTTTCGACCACGATGGCAAAGCTCAAACGTTCGAGTCAATTTCTTCGTTGAATTCGTTGATGAAGGCTGTTTATTCTCTTGAAGAACTTCTCTATGATCAAGATTTCCTAAACTCCTTTGCTCCAACCCGCGAAGATAGGTGAGCTTAGCGATGAGTCTTGAGGTAGCACGTGGGGACTGAATTCATGCTGAGTGCTGCTGTGACGCACAGGCTGGAAATCGTACTTGTTGCCCTTGACAACAAGATTGGTGCTCTACCACACAGTTTAACAAACAAGTGGGCCAAGACGATTGATATGCTGCCCTTGCTGGCTAAGGTAAGTCAATGGTTTAAGTCTGACATTGCTCGAACTCAGAAAGTGTTGATGAAGTCGTGCCATACCAATGATTTCAGATGCGAGAGCACAGTAAGCCGTCCGTGTCAGCTTCCAACTCCACACACGACCAGCCGACTGTTCTTCAGATAGACACGAAGGTGTTACCACCAGTGCAACCCGAGGAGAAAAAAAGATCACCATTGCAAGGGTGGGCCACATTTCACCCTGAAAAAATGCCGGCAAGGCGATGCGAGTCCATGAAAATGTCAAATCAGTCGTCCAGATCAAAACAGCTAGGCCAATCCAGAAGTTCGAAGAAGCCTCGAGTGCGAATTCGGCAGTATATCCCCTCCAAGCTCAGAGTACGCTGCAAGATGTACAATCCCGAGGACAACGAGCTTACCTTTCGACCAAAAATCAACAAGCAGAGTCCCCACCACCGCAAGAGCGATTCCAACCATAGAAAGGAAGACTTCACGACTCGAATGCAGCAAGACATCTCTCACCGTCTTTCACAGAAATTGCAGTATGAACAGGAGCGGGAGCAGCATGACCGAAAAGAAGCGGAGAGTGTGTCGTCTGTCAAGCTCATTGCCAAGGGCTCAGAGCGTATTCTACTCAAAAATGGGATGTGGGCCGAGTCACTGGACGAAAGGATTCACAGATTGGCTCAACACCGTACCAATACTGAGGCGAGTGATTCACGATCAAAGAAACGACGTCAGCGGCAACATCAAAGGAAACGAGAGGCGGCTGCGGTAGTCTCGAGGGCTTGTGAGTCGTTATATCAGCGTGGAATCGAACAAAGGAGGCGTGAGCAGGAGCGACTGCAAGAAGATGTCCACGATCTTGAATTTCAACGGAATCGACCCAAGATAAGCAGCCGATCACTGCGTGTAATGAAGACGCGAATTCGGCAGGAACTCGCACAGCTGTGTGTGGATTCAAAACACACTGCAAAAGCAAAAGCCTCAGTTGACGGTGATTCATCGTTCGTGACGTTCATCCAGTTTTCCTGTGCCCTGCTGTACTTCGGCTTTGTGCCAGATTTGAACACACCGTGGGAAGACAACATTAGTGATGACAACGATTGTGAAATCACCTTGCTCTGGCATTCTTGGGCAGCCTTCACTCGAGATGATACCGGAGCCCCGGGGTCCGAACTGGCAGTGAAGGTGTTAGAGAGAGTCCTGTTTTCAGTCATCCTTGGTGGGCGAACTGGTGAGCACTCCAGTCTCCAAACGCGCGAAGTACAAGTATTGCTTGGAATGTATCGAGCGAATTACTATTCAAGAAAGCACACCCAGCCCAAGCCTCAACAGATCGACAGCAAAGCCGGAGAAAGGGGGGCTAAAGAATGCCAAACCAGCCAGCGAACTTCATCCCGACGACAGCGAATCCGTTATTCGCTACATGGCAAACCTCTTCGAAACAATGGCACTCCTGAGACTGACTTTCTAAGTGAACGAGAGCAATTATTGCAAGAAAAAATTGACGAAATGCGCGATGCCAAGGTGAAGCAGGAGCTTGAGGGCTGCACCTTTCACCCACGCATTAACCCCGTGCCCTCTGAGGTAGCTGCTCTACGCTCTGCTCGCCAGTCTGTTTCATCGTCTACTGTGTCAACTTTTGAACGGCTCTATAGTGACGCGTTCCAGCGCCAGAACAACGTGGTGGAAAAGTACTTGGAAGCCAAACTGCATCGAGAGGAGTTGGAGAAACAAGAGTCCAGGGTGCACCCAAGTTACGTTAACGGTTTGACAATTGAGGAGCGGCTCAAAAATCTTCACGTCGCACTCGCAGGCAACGCACTACCTGTAGACTTTCACAAGAAGATTGATGCCATGCGCACCGCTACCAAAATAAAAGTACTAGACGAGCAGATCAAAGAGCGGCGGCTCCAACCTGCTCAGTTCAAGAAAGCAAACGACGGGCGAACGATCGTGCTCCCGTTCCAGTTTGCCACAGAAATCCGAGCTTCTTTGAGCACAGAACTGAAGCAGCAGCGAACAAAAACTGCTCATCGGCCCCGTGACCACGTAATGAAAGGCTTACGCCCGCCAACTGAGGAAGCAGAGCGAGAAGTGCCGACACCTGTGCACCCGCGTGCGAAGATTCACGAAAATGTTGACTCAAGCGACTACCGAGAGGCAGATTTGTGCCTCGACGTTCACTTGTCTCCATTGGAAACACATCAACTCTACTTGAATATTCATGATGACCCGCGTGAAGTGGTGGAGCGCTTTGCTCGCCGCTTTTCACTCACCAACACGCAGCGACATTTCCTCGTGCAACTCGTGGAGACTCGGCTTGAACAGTTCACTAACCTCCAAGTGTAATTGATTGCTGCCTATGGATTTCCCAGTAAACGTGATAGTAGGTTGAATCGACTTTGAGCAGTACGACTATTTTGCCATAAAAAGAAACTCTACAGCTGTACAATAATAATCAATCCATCGAACCCGCGCACGACTCGTTTGATGAAAACTACACCAGCTGTACGTGGCGGATGGAAGTTGTACTATAATACGTAGTACCAGTATTCCTTTGTGGGCAAGTACATCAATAAGCGCTGATCACGCGTTACGATAACAGCAGTTGTGTTACGTTGAGTCACTACTTGAGCTCGATTTGCGGTCTCGAAACCGGAGCTGAGCTATCCTGTATTTATTCGTCTACCATCAGACGTTCACGCTACGATCGCTTTTATCGTCTCGCGTTCTCATCGAGAGTTGAAGGCAGCAGGACGGTGTAAACCAGTTGCAATCAAAATGCTGCCGGAAGCCACCACAAGCCACGACTTCCTCGCCGAAGTCAAACTCATGGCATGTTTCAAGCAGCAGAAATCTTCGGTCTCTGATGTATCAAACGGCCACCGACGGGGCTCGACCGCTCTTAGCACGAGATTGCGTACCAGATCAGCTATACCTGCACTCGGTGTCGTCGCCCATATCCACAGTGACCTCAGATCCAGGTGAGTGAAGATCATAGCCAACGGACTTTGGGGTGTCGTGTCAGCACGCTAATCGAACCGTGGCGACATGGCATCGGGACGCTGCTCTGGATGGCACCGGAAATGATGTCGAGCGACGGCAAAGCGGACGTGTTCTCGTTTGGTCTGTTGCTGGCCGGACTGGACACTCAGGAATTGCCGTACGTCTACGCACGGGGAAGTGAAGGCTCGGGGTCGAAAGGCCCGCGACCAACAGTTGTGGAGAAGATCGCGAGTTAGAATTCTAGGCTGCAAACACATTGCAAGGCACAGCAGTCGTAGAACTAGGAATGCAATGGGTATCGCTCGACCCGAAATGATCGCCTAGGCACTTTACAAACTGCAGTGTCAATAATGAAGATTCTGTTGAAGTCGCGGCAACATCCTATTTATTCGGCTGCCTGGTCTGCCATACTTCAGCTTTGCAGGTGAAAACTGTATCATTGCAGCGACAACAATGGGATAGTCAAGTCCGGTGGACCAGCGCCAGCGTAGCACCATTGACGAACCATCGAGGACACATCAAAACAAACTGCAGCGCTAAAAGCGTGACGACCAGATCCCGGAGACTTGAGACTCAAGACTCGCACTTCGTAGCTACATATTAGAACAGCTCACGCGCTTCGAGCTCCAGCTTGGACGGGGTCTTTCTGGCGTCTGGCGAGCGGATGGTGAGCCGGCGACTGGACTTGTCGGCCGTCAGGTCCATCGTCTCCACGACGATCGTGTCCACGGCCAGGAACGGCGCGTCCATCTCGCAGCGGTCACTCTGTAGCAGCAGCGCGATATCCTCGTTCGCGTAGAGCCCGAAGAGGTTGACGGACTTGATGCGGCACTTGAAGCGGTGGTCTGCACAGCACATGCACATTTGGTTGTCAGACGAGTCCGTCTGCTTCTCGGCGTTGAAGTGCGTCGAAGACGGTCCCCGAGCAAGTGGCCGGGCCAGCGCGCGAGGTACCTGTGCAGTCTCGTCCGAGAGTCACGTCCAGCGGAACGGAGCCGCTCCCGCGCGGCTTGATCTTGCGGCCACAGCATAGAGCACGCGGCAAAACAGACAAAGAGAAGCACGGACGGCGGTCAGATGACGGGTCATTGTGGGCGTGACCTGACTCTTGACTCACCAGCAGCTCGGGCGCCGCCAGGAGCTCGTACACGGCGAAGAACGAGTCGGCGCCGCTGAGCGTGCGGCTGCAGCCGCGCATTACGCGGTCGGCCACCAGCAGCGCGCGCTCCGGGTGCGCGTCGCCGCCCACGTGCGCGCCCACAATGCGCTTAACGGCCGCCACGAAGGCCTCGGTGCGGTGGTCCCCCACGAAGCGCACGCCGTTGAGCATCATCTCCTCGCGCGTGGCATCGCGGAAGGCCTGTGCCGTGTCCACGTCGCACTGCACGGGCAGCGGGATGGCGGCCAGCGGCTCCGCGAACGCCTCCAGCGCCTCCGCGTAGTCGGCGGGTCGTGGCGCGCGCCCCACAGCGCGACGCACCGCGCGCACGAGCTCCACGTCCAGCAGCGCCGACGTCGGCATTTGTGAAAGGGCGGAGGATCGCAATCTTATTCCTCTCGATGGTAGTAGTGGCACGGAGCAGAGACACGGGCTGCTTCAAGGTGCCTGCATTCCGGCTCCAACAATACAACGCTGTGCTGGTGAGGTTGTTGTTCTCTTCTTCCATCTCTAGGTCTCTATGCTCTCTGCTACTGCTACTTGGGTTGACACAAGCTGCGCTGCTTGCCGAGAGTGCGAGTTACGCTCGGCGAACACGAAATGTAGTCTTGACTTCATCCATTGCCATTGGGTTCATTAAATACCTCTCCGCGGGCTTTACGAGCCGCAGCCTGTGGTGGTTCGCGCGGGCGTGCGGCCGCGCAGCCCTCATAGGAGACCGGGCCGCGCGCACACTCGCGCACAGGCGCACCACGCCACGACGAAGAGAACCGGGTCGCTACGCTGATGTTGCTGTCAGTGCCTTGGGTCGCTGCTCACTTGATGACGGCGAAGCGCTCGCTCTGCGCCAGCAGCAGCATGTCGGCCGGGTCCTTCTGCTCCGTCACGTCGTAAATATTCACATAGTAGCCCTCGGCAATGGGCATGCCCCAGTACACGCGGCGCCAGCGGAACGTGCCGTTGTTGGCCACGCGGTGCGCGATGGTGGTCGGCACGGTCCACGCCACGTTGCACACGTCGATCCGCACGCACTGCACGCTCGGGTCCAGCGCGTCCCACTGCACGTCGGCGGCTTGCCCGCGTACCCAGCCGGCGAACCGCGGGCCATCGGGCGACGTGATGCGCAGTCGCTGGTTGAGGTTCCCTCCGGCCGCGGCGGCCGCCGCCGCCTCTCGGAGCTGCTCATCCCCTCCGGACAGGTTGGAGGGCAGCGTCGACGAGAGCGACGACGACGTGGAGCCCGTGGGCGTGCTGTTGTTGCTGTAGCCGACGGGGCCGCCGCTGCTGCTGTGGTTGCCGTGGTTGTAATTCTCGCTGACGGTGCGTCGCCGCGAGCGCCCCCGGCTGTGCCGCCTCCGGCCGCTCACCCAGAGCGCGGGCATGGCGTGGATCTGGTGCGACGGCGCCGGGATGGTCGCGGCCGTCACGTCGAAGCGGTCGTCCTCGCTCTCGCCCGAGTTGTCCACGGCGTCCTTGTCCCAGTTGCTCGACTGCGCGCGGCACCGCGCTGACTTGGGCGCCGCACGACTGCGGTTGGGGCCCTGGTTGCCCCCCGCGGCGGCCAGCAGCGACTCGCTCGTTTCAATGGCGGCCGGCACTTTCCGTGGCGACGCGGCGGCGTTCCAGCACTTGAGGGTCATCGACGCGCGGCGCGTTGCTGTGGTTGCTGCTGCCTGTGGCTGTAGGAGGAGGCGTGTGCCTGCTCGTCCGTCGGCCTGCTGCTGCTAAGTCTACTACGCTACGCGTCCGTCCGACGCTCCGCCAAGCCCTCAATCGATCGCGGAATGGGGAGCGGATTCGACTTTGCCGCCAGCGCCGGAGCCTGGGCCAGGAGGGAGCCGCAGTGGCGCCATTGCAGGGGAAGGTCAAGGAGGAGGGAAGTGGTTCCAAATTTGACTGTGGCGACCGGCGTGCGCCGCGTTTCCACCCGCGCCTCCCTCCCACTCGCCCCATACGAAAAGCAAGTGTGGTAGCGCACAGACGGGGCATCCCGACACCCTCCCAAACCAAATGCCCGCCCACCGCGATACGGCTCGTAAAAAATGTATCTTAGGTTGCACCTTGCACGGCCACCGTCACGCCCGACCTGCAGGGCAATACATGCAAGAGCAGCTCTGCATTGGCAGCGGCGATCGCTGCGGCTTCGCTACAATCGACGCGGCCGAAGCAAGAAACGGAGCGGGCGCGGCGGCTCATCTGCAGCAACTTGTGTCCGCCTCGATGCAACGCACAGTTCATTGCTCTCGAGCGAGAAAGCCCTCGCTTGCTGCGCTGCTGCCGCCGTCTCCGCCAGCCTGGCGTGCGGATCTCGCCGCTAGCGCCGCGGCCACGCCAGTCGCGGATCATCTGCACACAACAGTACGTGCGCTGCCGGCTATCGAACGTATGAGCGCAGGCCTGCAAGGTCCGCGATTTGCATGGCCAAATTGGCGAGATGGCGCTGCCTCGTCTTCAGCCATTGCGGACACCTGCAAGTATCCGAGTTGAAGCGGCGGCGGTTGCGGCGGCTGTAAACGAACCCAGGAGTGATACGCCCCCGGCACACTCAGCCGTAGTTGCAGCACGGACCAAAGAGAGCGCGATGAAGGCCCTAGAGGGCTTGCACAATTCCCCCAGTTTACGACAAGGCGCCGTCGATCCAAGCTATTAGCCTAGCATTGCTATTTGCCAGGAGAGCTGCGGTGTTGGAAGAGAGTGCTGCTGTAGCTGGATATATTCTACATGTACGGCATGCAACACGTTACCGCTCGGACCGAGCCTCGGTGGGGTCAAACCACCGGTATCCGCTACACTGCATTATACTACTAGCCGAACCGCATGGGGCCGCCACGTGGTGGGCGTGGCGACGGTGGTGGTCACCGGTGACGATCCGGCGCGTGCATCCGAAGAGCATCGCGGGCCCCATTTCGCTGCTATAGAGCGGAGCGCAAATCATCCATGTCGGCTTTGAATCAAAGATGCATGGCAGCCTCGCTTGCTGGTCTTTTCGCCCAGGCAAAGGCAATTGCGGAGGCAAGTCGAGTGCAACACGCCGAACCCACCCTGGCATAAACGGTCGGAAATTGGTTGAAAAGGCCGACTTTCAGCCAGTCCGCAGCCGCTCCACTGAGCCTGCGATTTCAAATGCACCGTGATCGGATGCGATATAGGAGGTCCCTGTGGGAGCGGATATCAGGTTGTACAGGTTGAAGCGCGGCAGGCGTTGCGCGCTGACGTACCAAGGCGTGCAACGCCGGGCGAACGTGGACTCCCGATCCGACATGTACGTCGACAACAGGCATCTCCTTAGCCACCCCCAGCAGACTGCGGCCCAGATGCGGGCGTACGTCAGCGTTGCGCCGCCGAGAGATCTGGTGGCCGCGGCGACAGTCGACGGACGTACTGGATCGCGGCGCCGCCCAGCAGCAACAGCTGCGAGGAGGCTGGTGGACGACACTTTGGCGGCGGCGATACATTCGCTGACATACGCGAGCGCAGCCAAAGTTGCGTGCGCAGCAGCAGGTCAGTCACCGCGTGCTCATACTGCAGCCTGTAAGCAGAGCTGGACCCAAGTTGGCAATCACCGCGGTCGGGCCGTGTTGCCTCCTTCTCGTAAACGGGTTCACTGCGCCGTCTTATGCCTTGATATATTTGCGCGCTCTTGCCGTTGCAGGGCCGTTCTGGAGCGTTTCCTTGATGGCGCATTTCGAGCACGACAGGCATCCGCACACCCTCGCGCCTACAACATTTCCCACTCGGACGCATTCTCATGACGCACGACGGAACTGCATTCTGCCGGCCCCTTCGTTACGTGTTGCCGCGTGCGTAACGTTAGTAAAATGGTTTCCCCCCCCCGACGCTTGCCATGTCATCTACGTGCCAAGCCTCAGCCGGCGTTATCCGACTGAAACGCTAACTCGATTGCAATGGTGTAACACGGTTAGATGGAGAAGCAGAAAGTTTCAGTGTATTATTCGTTGCTGAGAATAAGCTTATGCGGTGGGTCCGAAATTATGGCTGCATGGCTTTTAATAAGTAGCGCAGCGGTGCAAGTTCATGGTTCTTGCAATGTATCGCTGCGGCAACGCAGGCAATCATTTGTCGTTGGTTGCCCTTCAATTCTACGGTACGAGCGACATTACGACCAGCGAGATTGGCTTCACTTTTGCAGTGCTTGCAGTCTTTGCCGGCTGCACTGCTTGCTGGTGTATACGACGCCCGGCAGAGGCCCGACGCGGCAGGTATATCTCCGATATCATCGCAGCAGGGGTTTCTTGTGTCTGTTAGCTCTGACATCGGACACCGATTAACTGCTTTCTTCTGTCAACTCCTGCTGCTGCGATTGCCGCCAGCGTCTCGGTTGGATGCTCTGGAGGCGATTCTGCAAGCCCGCAAATATTCAAAATATTCGCGGCGACACGCTATAATCCCCACAGATCTGGCTAAAGCGTGCTCGCCGCCAGCGTCGGGTTCGTGGCCAGCGCTCCTTGCCAGCGCGCTTAGCGAGCAGCTTTGCCTGTCACATACGTTGGTCCGATCTCTGCCGCGCAAAGTATATAGGTACAAATTTCAAGCTTTTTTCGCTGTGGACCACCTGGTGTAAAGCCCTCCGACACCCATTAACCTCCGTTTTTTCAAATATCATCAATTCCCACAGGCTACTTTCCCAACCCCTTATTTTCGAGCCCATCCTTGGCTCCATGATTCCGATCCGATTTGCATAGCATCAGCTTTGCGAGCCTCCTGTTATCTCTGATATCGCAAAGCGCGATCTTGACTCATTATCAGACATATCTGCCGCACAGCTTGGTCCCACCAGTCACTCCAGCATTCGCATCGCAGCCCGCACTTGATGGCGTCCCCTCGCGAGCCCTCGGAGACAGACGCACTGCTGGCGCCGTCGCCCCCCGCCGTGCGCGTGTCCATCTCGGGCGCGTCCGAAGACGAGAGCGACACGCTGTCCTCGGGTCTGGACGTGGCCGTGGAAGATGCTGTGCGCCGCTATCCGGCGCTGGCCCGTACGGCGTCGGCGCTGCGCTCACCGTCGTCGATCCTGCGCTCGCCAATGCCGCGCTTCGTGCTGGACGTCGCGCGCTCCCCCAGCTGGAAGCCCAACAGCCGCAGCGCCGCGCCGCAGCCCCCCACGGACCTGTACGCGACCTACGGCGTTCAGCGCACGCACTCGTTCCCGAGCGACTTGTACTCGGGCGCACGCTTCTCGCGCTTCGAGATCGAGGAGGCGCTGCGGCAGCGCAACGGCACGACGCTGCTGGACTGGCTCAAGGGAAAGGGGCGCAACCCGTTCTCGGCCGCCACGCGCAAGCAGGAGCAGAAACAAAAGGACAAGGAGAAGCGCGCAAAGGCGCAGCACCGCGAGTCCTTCAACTACGACTTCTTCGAGAGCCGCGTCAACACGCAGCACGACCAGGAGCAGACGGAGAGCGCCATCCGCTCGCTCAACATCGCGCGCTGGGTCATGACCTTTGGCGTGGGGCTGGGCACAGCGCTCGTCGCGTGCTTTGTCGAGTTCTGGACGTCGCTGCTGTCCACGTTCCGCACAGCGACCATGGCCGCGCTGGTGGCGGGCGAGATGGACGGATCCCGTGCCTTTGGCACCGGCTACTTGGTCTACGCCCTCGTAAGCTTGGGCTTCGTGGCTGTTGCTAGTTACTGCGTCGCGATCCTGTGTCCTGTGGCTGGAGGCTCTGGCATTTCGGAGATCAAGGCGACGCTGAACGGGATCAAGATCCATCGCGTGGTGCGGCTCAAAACGCTCTTTTGCAAGGCGTTCGGCATTCTCTTTAGTGTGGCTGGAGGACTACCAGTCGGAAAGGAAGGGCCCATGATCCACAGCGGTGCGGTGATCGGCGCAGGCCTGTCGCAGGGCAAGTCCTCGAGCTTCGGAGTGGACACGAGCTGGACCAAGTTTAAGGGCTTCCGCAACGACAAGGAGAAGCGCGACTTCATTTCGTGTGGTGCGGCTGCTGGTGTTGCGGCTGCCTTCGGCGCCCCCATCGGTGGTGTCCTCTTCGCGTTGGAGGAAGGCGCATCATTCTGGCACCAAAACCTCACGTGGCGTACGTTCTTCTGCGCAATGGTGTCTGCCTTCGTGCTCAACTATTTCATGTCATTCATGGAGGCCAGTGAGTCGGATGGCTCGACGCCTAACGTTGGGCACGTCTTCATTGGTGGGACCATGGGCACTCAGACGGGTACCTTCACGTTTGGACAGTTTGCTGGCAGCAAGGCCTATGAGGTGCTCGACGTGCCGGTGTTTATCCTCATGGGCATGGTGGGTGGACTGTTTGGTGCTGCGTTCAATGGTGCCAACACTGTTTTGACAAAGTTCCGCAAACGCTACGTGACCCACCGCCTCCTGCGCTTTGGTGAGGCGCTGCTGATTGCGTTTAGCATGGCCACGGCTTCGTTCTGGCTGTCTTACCGCTTTGGTACTTGCCGTGACCTTGCGGGCGACTACAGCGACTCGCTCTCTCGGTTCTACTGCCCGGAAGGTCAGTACAACGACTTGGCATCGTTGTTCACTGTCAACTACGCTACAAGTATGAAGCAGCTGCTTCACTTCACGGGCGATGGCAGCTTCACGCCGTTCTCGCTGTGTATGTTCTTCGTCGTGTTTTACATCTTCGCGTGCTGGACGTATGGCATTGCCGTGCCCTCTGGTTTATTCGTGCCGAGTCTGCTTGCTGGTGCAGCTTACGGCCGCATCTGCGTCATGATCGTGCACTACCTCGGCTTCCCTGTGGGTGCTCAAGACGGCATGTTTGCGCTTATTGGTTCTGCCTGCATGCTTGGTGGCATGGCTCGTATGACGATTTCGCTGACGGTGATCATTCTGGAGTGCACTGGCGTGATTGAATGGGGTCTTCCCATAATGGTGTCGCTGATGGCTGCACGCTGGGTTGGTAACAGCTTCAACGAAGGTCTGTACGACATCCACATCCACCTGAACCACCTACCGTTCCTCGAGTTTGATCCGCCCTATTACGCTCGTTTCCTGCGTGCGCTCAACATCATGAGTTCACCCCCGAGATGCGTACCGCAGATCGCAAAGGTTGGTGAGATCTACGATGTCCTCAAGAACTGCAACCACGGTGGATTCCCAGTTGTCATTCCCCGTAGTCAGGATGCTGCAGGTGGTGGCCACCGGCCAAATCTGGGAGTACAGCGTAAATCTCCTCGCTTCGCCGGCATCATCTACCGCCACCACCTGGCCGTTCTGCTTCAGCGCAAGGACTTCTTCATTGAGAAACCAGAGCCCTTTGTGCGCACTCCTGCGAGCGACACGACGCTGTTGTACAACGACCAGTACGCATTGTCGTACCGGGACATGGAGGGCAGCTACCCGCGATACCCGTCCATCAGCGACATTCAACTGGATGATGAGGAGCGAGACTTGTGGATGGACCTGACGCCATACATGAACCCAACGCCACACACCGTGCAGGAGCAGACCCCGGTGCCGCGTACTTTCCGTTTGTTCCGATCGCTAGGGCTGCGGCACCTCATTGTGCTGAACCGCCGCAACGAAGTCCGTGGCGTGATTACGCGAAAGGACCTGACGCCCGCACACCTCAAGTTCTGCCTCGAGTCACTCAGTGAAACGGAGAAGCAACGCATCCAAGGTTACTTTCATCGCGACCGATCCGGATCCGAGCGTTTTGAGGACGTCGAGAAGAAGCTGATCAGTATCAACGACAACTCTTAAAGCCGTGGCCGGCGGTAGCAGCCCAGCCGAGTGCTGCTATCGGCGGTTCTCCATACATGAACCTCCGCCCTTCGGTTCGACAAGATTGACGCCAACCCAGACTAGTCAAGCGGGGCAAGTTCACAGAGGACCCCAAGACCACAGACCACCCCCAACTCCCACTCGGCAATGACCATGTGACTTGTGCATACTTCGCTGTTTATGCCTGCTTTCGCTCAACTTGCCTATAAATATTCGGGTCTAACGCTGACGTGTTCCTACTTTTTAGTGCTATGTTTGAGTTTACTTGCAGTGAGTGAGTGTCCTTCTCTTGTGAAGAATGGCGAGCCGCAACAGTGGTGGCCCGCCGCCGCCAGGCCAAGGACCTGGTAGGTACCAACCATCACCAAGAAGACAAGTTGCTGTGCGCCTACCGACCAGTGTTCCCCCTACAAACGGCGGTCCAACCGGCCAGAACCAAGGTGTCATCGATGGCTCAAGCTCATCTTACCCAAGTGCTGCGATGCTAGCTGCGCCTGGGGTTCCTAATCCAAAGATTGCAGAGATTCAGTCGAGAGTGGAGGAGTTGGTGCGTCGCTATGATGATGCGGTAGCTGCTGCAGACCAGGAAGGGCTCAAAGAGGACGAAGACGACACTTTTGATGATAAGGTGGCAAGAACTCCTGCGAGGTGGCGGGTAGGAGATGTTTTGCTTGCGACACATCGCTCCCTAGCTCGCACGAGTACCCACACGGAACGTACGATCATTGCTGAATTTGGAGACGACCCGGAGGTGAACGCGGCGATTGGTACGGGGGTCCAGAAAATGGGGGACGCGTTTACAGAGGCGGCGGAGCTGGCTGCACGGCGGCACCAGCGACTCGCTCACATCCAGCAGGCGTTGCACTCTGTGGGTTCGAATGGGATGGCGAATGAAGTTGACGATGAAGATGATGAAGACGACGGTAAAATCCCGCCGCACATTATTCGAGAGCGGCAGCTGAAGAGTACCATCGACGCTTTGCACCGTGAAAACGCAACAATGGCGGCGCAATTGCAGGAGGCGTTACGTGTGCAACGAGATGCTTGTGTGGCATCAGAACAGCAAAGTCTGGAGCTCTCGAAGGCCCAAAGAACCTTGCGCACCCAGGCGGAAGAGCTGCGTCTGCTTCACGAGGGTCACGAGAAAGCTGCAGAGACTGCTAATGCATTAACGGCATCATGGCGTGATAAATTCCAGGTGAGTGCCAAGGCAGCCGCTGCAGCGGAAGCAAGAGTACAAGAACTTGAGGCCAAGGTGCGGGCGCAGAGCGAAGAGATCATGAAGCACACTTTTGTGCTTCAAACCAAGATTCAAGAAATGGAGCGCTTCAAGGAGAGTGAAGCTGCACGCAGTCGAGCTGAAGCTGCTGCGCAGGCTGCTGCGCTTGCCGAAGCTGAGGCCGAGGCTAGGAGAGCAAAAGCGAAGGCTCTCGAGCAGAAGCGTAAGACCAAGGCGACTGCAGATGGCAGCAATAAGGACCTACAGGAGATGGAAGACAAACTGCGTGGGCTGGAAGGTGCGTTACTAGCGGCTGAGAGCTCCAATCGCGAGCTAGAGGCGGAGAACGCAGAGCTCTTGAAGCGTATGCGTGAGTTGCAAGCTCGATTTGGGGAGCTTCGTAAATCTAAACTCTCCCCGAAGGAGGAAGACAGCCAAGAGCCGGGTGTCCCCGTGTCGACGTTTGCATTGAGGTTGCGTGAAAATGTTCCTGGTGTGAACTCTCGCAAGCGGCAAAGAGGTGGACTTGTGATCAAGCTGAGCTCGAAGCCAGCTCCTGCTGAAACGGTAGTCGCAAAGAATGAGGATGACGACCTGTCGAGCAGTGAAAGCGACGCAGGTGATAGTGATGACGAAGATATGGACGAGGTGGAAAGGGACGAGCGGGAATTGAATCGCGCGATGCAGCAGGTGGTCACCACCGTGTTTCCCGTCCTTTCACCAGTTGAGAGCGAATCTGCGCTCGAAGAAAGCATCGCTCAGTATGAAGACCCAGCTCGATCCCCTCTGAGCGAAATCCAACCGAACGCTGTCGATGCTTCGGCTGTCACCTCTGATGGAAACATGCTTCCTCGCTCGGAACTGGACACGCTGCGAGAACTGTATGAGCACGAGGTTGACGATCTGAAGCAGCAGTATGTGGACGGACTGCAAGAGTACAAGAGGTTGGTTATTGAGCAATACGGACGACGCCAGGCCATCGAGCGCGAGCGTCACCACTTGGAGATTGAGAGCCTGCTGCGGTTGATCCAGACCAAGTTTCACGCGGAGCTTTCCCGGCGGAGCGAGCGCTTGAAACATGCCAAGGAGTCGCTGAAAGTGCTGTACAACGCATTGCGTCAGCACACTGGCCCAGCTCAAGGGCCCGAGCATCACGAAGAGGACCTCACGCAGTCGTTCAACTCGGCAACACCCCTCAAGACGCTTCTGCGCGCAGCCATCTTGGCAATGTCAACCTCCGCTAAGCGCAACGGACGTGGCAGGACGCAGATCGAAGCGATTCACGAGCAGTTGACAAAGCTCCTCCCATCTCCAGATACCCGCACAAGAGCTGTGGCCGCTGCTATGACCATCCATTCGGCCTTACGCGAGGACAAACCTAAAAACACGGTGGAGTTGCTTGACGCGAGCTGCCAAACCGACGCCATTTCAGTGACCCGAGAGCGAAGAGCGGAGGCTGCTCCAGCAGAGCAACGCATTGCTCCAGAGAGCTTAGAAGGCTACGTGCTGCCCGGTTCGCCGTGCTACCCGTCGGTCAACAAAGCGCAACCACCCAAAAAACAGGAACTGGTCGTGATGCTGCACCTGGTGGCTGGGATCCCGCTCTCCGCGGGTTTGGTGGCTGAACTGCGTCGCTACCTGCCCAACCTCCCACCAGGCAGCTTCTACGTGTCCACAGCGCTGCGTCTCGCGCTCTTGCACGAGCTCGTGCGGTTCTACGCGGCCGTCGAGTTCCAATCGGAGATACTGAAGCCTCGAGTTGCGCGAGTGCCACACAGCGACGACCAAGTGCAGGATGGCGAGTTCATCATCGGGAGTCCTCGAGACACGCCATTCTTACGCCGCAAAGCGCTTGAGGCCATCGAGAGCGAGTCGCGGCAACGGAATCGCCGCCACCTCTTCACCTCTGGTGGTGTAGCCATCTTGCAGACACTCACTTCAACTTGTCCGAACTCGCGCTAAGTACGAATATAAGTATACAAAAATCCAGTGGGGTATCTTAAGTTGTGTTGAATGTGTCGCACGCCGCGCGCAACTTAAAAGGGGGAAGCAGAGCTTCTGCACAATAGAGTATCGGAGTCTGGCGGTATGTACGCCAACAACGTGAGCAACTTGGACCAGATCCTGTCGTCGTTGCAGTGCTACCCGGTGCGTCCCATTATTAGCGCCGTCTCTAGCGTCCTATAGTCCCAACGTCTCACTCCTTTGTGCTGTTCTGCCGCCTCCAGCAAAGTTCTCGCGTGCGTGGGGACGTTTACAACCTCCTGGGGCAGATCCCGTCGCTACAGCCCAATTGCGGCACTTTCGGTGCGTTTGCTGCGAGATTTTAGAGCTCCTGAGGACCAATTTTCAGGAAGGTAACGGGGTTTTATGAGCAGCTCACAATGACGGAACGACTAGTACGCTGCTGAATCTGGAGGGTACGATCCCCATTTTCTACAGGAGCAACCAATACAACATTCCCGTGGAGTTTTGGGTTGTGGAGACGTACCCCCTGGCACCTCCAGTGTGTTTTGTGCGCCCCACTGCTGGTACAGAGAGAGAAATATGCACATTTTGGAGGGGTTTGATGCTAATAGGATGATACATTTTGTGCTGCAGATATGATGGTGAAGCCTGGACACCCGCACGTGACGAGTGACGGATACGTCAAGATCCCGTACACGTCCGACTGGCGCTCGGACTTCACGCTGCTGGAGCTGGTCGCGCACATGTGCTCCATCTTTGGCAACATGCCGCCGGTTTTCCGTCGACCAGCGAACTCGAGACCGGCGCCATACCAAAACAGACTTAATAGCAGCTCTGCATCAGCGAGTAGTGGCAGCGGCACGGGCGGGTACTTCCAGCAGGGGTCTTATGCCCAATCCCATCCGCCGCAGCCGTCGCCATTCTATTCAGCGCAGTTTCAGGCTCATGGGCGAGAACAGGACTTGGCGGCGTCTGGAGGGCTCCGCGATGGCAAGTCACTTTTTGGGAGCAGTCAACATTCGGTGGGAGAAGCGTCGTCGTTGTCGTCTTCGGGCGTGTATCCGGTCGGACGGGCACCGGGAGAGGTAAGGTCCGAAGACCGTGCGACGACTCTAAATACTGAGATTACAGGCAAGATCCAAGTGCAACTGGAGAAAATCTTCAAACGCGTGCGCGACGATATTGACCTGCAATTCGAGCATGAAGTACAGCTCACGCAGTCACGGGAGAATGTTGAACGAGGTTTGCAGTCGCTCCGTTTTCTGCGAGACGACATCACACGCGCAAAAGGTGTTGTGGAATCACAGGATAAAGAGGTCACTGCATGGCTCGAGGAGAACGAGGGTAAAGATACAGTGGACCCAGACACGATTTTGATCGAAGGCGATGCTCTCTCAAAACAGTACGTATTGTTTCGTGGGTTAGACAGTGCTGGGAGGACAGATCTGACCGTTGTTTCTGGGGTTTTCTTGCGCAGAATGATTAAGACGCTTGCGGAGCACTATTCGATTGAAGACGCGCTCTACTACATGGATCGCGCTTTGGGCAACGATGAGATCGAGCTATCTGTTTTCCTGAAGGAGGTACGGAAACTCGCGCGGAAGCAGTTCATGTGCTCGGCGCTCGTGCAGAAAATACACGCCAAACAGCAAGAGCTCGCGGCGTCCTCGTACCATAGTAGTCCACGAAGCTAGACTGGAAAAGTTGTCGTAGAACACATCAACATCAAGAATTGCGAACTCAACCGACCATACCTTCAACAGACCGTGGTGTCCTGAGCGCTTGAATTCATATTTTTATGGCCCTTCATTAACGTTGTATGCTTGAATGGACAGGCAGGTTGGATAGCATGATATGATTGCCCTATTTACATTTTCCGATTGAGGTTTTACCCGCAAAGATGTCGGTGCTGCCTTCCCCGCCTTTAACTCTACTTTTACGTGCAGGTTCGTCAGGTATTTGGCCTTCCAGTTCATCATAGATCTCCCAGAAGTCTGAAGACATACTTTCAGTCCGGACGGTCTTCCAGTCACCTGTCCTGAGCCAGCCTCCTTTGCGGGAGCAGTTGTCTCGAAGCCCCAGCACAACTTCACAGGTTTCCGGGTCATCCATTTTCAAGCAAGCGCCAAGGTGCACGCGGCACACGTTGCCGAGACCAATGAGTTCGATGGGTAGCACTGAAACTTTGCATCCATCCAACAGCAAGGTCCGAAGCTTGGAGAGCTCTGCAAAACTTGACGGTATCGGTGAAGTGATTGGGTTGGCACCCAGGTCCAGGATTTCCAATGCCAAGCAACGCGTGAGTTGGTGAGGAACCTCTGTGAGCTGGTTGCGACGAAGGTTCAAATGCACGAGAGCCGTCATATGTGCTACCTCCGGGGGTAATACAGCGATGCTATTACAGTTGGCGTCAAGTTTTACCAGATGAACGAGATTTTTCATGCTCGGTAATACTTCAAGCTCGTTTTGCTGCAACTGCAGCACTTCGAGGTTGCACAAAGCGTCCAATGGTGGCAGTGACTGCAGATGATTTACTTGAAGGAGCAAGCGCCGCAAATTCTTCCATCGTACCAGTTCGTTTGGTAACTTTGTGATCTGGTTGTTGCTCACATTGAGCTCCACCAGCTCTGCTAGGATACTAACAGACTTTTCGAGCTCAGTGAGCGCGTTGTTGTACACGTTGACAACTCGTAAATTGCGGCATCGGCCAATGCTCTCGGGAAGCTTCGTGAGGTGGTTGCGATTTGCCAAGATCACTTCGAGTGACTCCATGTTGCCGAGGGTTTCTGGTAGTGCCGTAAGTTGGTTGCTCGCGACGTCCAAAACGCGAAGCTTCGCCAATTTCGTCAAGGCATCAGGAAGCGCAGCAAGCTTATTCTTTGACAGGATGAGCACCTGCAGTGCCACAAGAGCATCGATTTCCTTGGGAACCTCGGTGATGTCGTTGCATTTCAAGTTGAGTTCTGTGAGGTGGGGCATTGAGAAGACGATTTCCGGGACATGGTTGAGGCTGAGAAGGCCATGCAGAGTCAGTGTTCCTGTCGGCACCCCTGAGCCTTCGCGATCCACCGTGGAAGTGAGCTCCACTCTACCGGTGCGTGACATCTCCAACACTATCGCCTGCACTTTTTGGGCTAACTCGGTGTCTAATCGGACCGTATGCCGCATAGTCAACTTGCGCTTGGACATTCCGCCGTTCGGAAGCGGAGCAGTCAATTTGTTGCCACCTAGAGCGGTAGGAAGCAAGCTCGTTGTTGCAAACTTGCTAGCCTTGGAGTTGCTCTTGCCAACAGAAACAGCACCACCCATCGCCGTCGATCGGGCACTTGTTGGACGGTTGATCAGCACCTTGGGCCAAGAGGGGCTGGAGACGACGCCAGACCTGTCCTGAGGAGAGCAATGGACGCTGCTATTAATACAGGTAGGGTAGACTAGGGAGCGATGCAGGAAGTGAGAGAGGTCTCCAGCCTAATGTTAGCGCCGATAGTGATGATCGCTTTGGGGACGACGCTGTCTAAATTGCAGCTCTAACTGTTCTGAAGCGTGCGCTTTTCTCAAAGTGAGTAGCCCCTCTTCCTTTATTTGTCCAAGTGACTGCCGTTCCTGTTTCTACGGCCCTCGTCGTCTTGCTCAGCTTCGATGTCTTCTTTCAGTTGCATGACTCAGACAGACGCTTTCCATCACACTCCGAGGTGACAAACGACGCGAGCAAAGACCTCGATCGAAACTGTTTCTGCGATGATAAAAGTCATGCTGCAGAATCTGCAGTGCAGATTAGATTGGCATTTTCACCACAGACGTGGCAAATCAAACCGAGGTCTCCCTGAGCTGTACAGCACGATGACAAGATGTGATGGTAGCTTACGATGCATATAGCATGGAAGTGCTCGTTGCAGTTTTTACTTGTTGCGCTGGTGCGTGAACGCGTCCAGGATCTCGTCCGCCATCTCTGCACACAAGGAATGCACCTACCCGAGCCTTGTTCCATCCATAACTCACTTCCGAAGTGGCGTGAATATGCTACAGCGCGCCACCACCAAATCAGTACACAATCTCGGACAAGGTGCAACTCTTTATACCCACAACAGCTAAGGAGCTCTACGATGCCAAGCTGGGCTTCCTTGAAGGCCGCTCGTCCAAGCAGTACCATGCTCTTCTGTACTCATTCTGTCTCTAATGGTGTCGCATCCCCGGAATGCTACGCAGGACTACAACTTGTTCAGCCACCAGCTTGTCGTGCACCACGTCACCAACGAAAACCGCGGCATGGACAGCTTTAACCCCGTCGGTAGGTGCTCCCCACCGCCGCTCCTTTGTCATTATCAGGCGTCCGGCCCCGAACTTCGGCGTGGCTCTGACGGTCGACGGATTCCACGCGCGGGTGCGAGGGCCCAACATCGAGTTCGTTGTGTGCTTCGTCGTCCGCAATGGAGAGCAGTGGATCGTGTTCTTCAAGGACGTCCGTGGCAACAACGTCGAGTTCAACCCCACGACCAAGACCGGAAAACTGCTTCACCACCTACGTCGAGGCGTGAACCGTGACAGAGTTTTGCTGCATGTGAACCTGCAAGCCAAATGTTGCTGTGGAAAAATGCAAATACATTACGGAGTCTTTGTTGGGATCAAAAAGGTTTATCGACATGCAGGTAAGCTGCATTCGGTCGTGTGCAGCGAGAATCGACTCGGCCAGGAATTCGACTGACCGAACTATCGAGATGGCTACGCCGATGGCTCTGAAGAACATTCCCAGAATATTTCAATCATTCCATATTCATTAATTCCGATCGGGCGCGGCAGTTCGACTATTGAGTCATTTCCCAATCGGACCACCAAAACGGAGCAGACGACATTTCTCCGGACCATGACGATCAACACGCCGTACCGGACCAAGGCGCGGAAGAAGGTGGCGGCCAAGTACTCGCAGCCCAAGGGCAACTACTTGCAGCTGAAGGTAAACTACTCGCGGCTTCAGGACAACTATTCGCGGCTCCAAAACACGTACTCGCAGCTTCAAGCCGACTACACGCAGCAGCAGAACGAGAACGGGCAGCTGTACGGCGGTTACTCATGGGACGTGGGTGCGCTGGAAAGATCCTGGCCGCGGAAGAGCGGATCCAGCGGCAGTCCCAGCAGCACGCCGACTGGGTGATGCTCAAGGTGGCCCAGATGGAGCGAGAACTCGCCGAGCCCCGCCAAGTGGCCGCGGACAAGGAGCAGGCTCTGACCCAGGCAAGTTGGTACTTACGTACTGTGGAGAAGGTAAAGCGGCACATGACCGAGTTGGAGCTGCAGAACACGGAGCAGGCCGAGGAGCTGCACCAGAGTTGTGAGCAACTTGGTCAGCAGCAGAAGCACTGGGTGGTGGAGCAGAGGTCCAAGCTGCGGGCCATCTACGAGGCAAAGGCCGAGGAGGAGGAGAAGCACAAGGCCGCGGAGCACACTCTGACCAAGGAGGTTGCGGAGCTCAAGTGGGACGTTGAGTGTTGGAACCAAGCTGTCACATCTCGGTCGCCGGATTGCCGACGCTGCACCTTTCAGTGAAAGGCGACAGCATGTCATGATTGGCGGGTCTCATTTCCCGCGCTACAGTGACCACGTCAGAATAGTGACCGAGGTTTCGGCCGGGTATAATAAAATCCCGGTCGAGGTTAAAACCTCGTTTTGTACCCACTTGGGTGTCGTACCCTCGGCCTTATAGAGCCAGCCATACGATCTCCTACAGAGATCTGTTCACACTTGATATTTGTATATAGGTATAGGACTAGCTGTATGATGACCTACAGAGGCTCCCAGAGCCGTAGATAAACAGAAATAAATCAGCAGTCTTCCCCCAAGTCACCAAGGGTTAAGTCCGTCTTCGGTAAGTATAATTAGTTTATCTTAGGGTCTGGCTGGATACGCTCGGCTGCGTGGGATGTCTGTCGGTGAGCTTGAGGTACATTGAACCGAGGGTTTGTTGCTGGTCAGTCCAAGAGATTAGAGTGGCCGAGTGTTGGGAGCGACGAGAAGCGTCGTTCGCCATATATTATAGCGGAACCAAGTGTTCCAAGTATATTTCACTGTCCGCCGAGGTTTTACCTCGGCAAACCCGTATTACGCTTGACAGCCGGTACCCTTCCTTCTGAGGGACTGCGGGGGTTCGTGCGAAAGCGCAATATTGCGTCCTAGTCTTCGCTCGTGGTTAGTGGTGCAGGTTATTGGGTTGACCTAATTCAACCTTGATATACAGAGGGTTCCACTACCAACCCGGCGTAAGGGATCGTTCCTGGTCTTCAGGTATTGATCCAACGCTCGTTGACCTGACGAGGGGAAGCGAGTGTTGTTATTGGGACTCTATCATCCGGTAGTGAGATTTTCTGCGTAATCCTACACGACAGACGCGTGTGGTGACTACGTCCACGTTGTCGGTGCCGAGTGTTCTTCTGCAAGCAGCAGCTTAGTCGTCTTCGACGAAAGCTGGACCTGGACTCCTGTATGGCTGCTGCCAGGTGGAAAAAGATTACGATTGGTGACAAGTTGCTGGAATGGTTGACGTGACGTTAGGAGGCACTCATTTCTGCCTCCTACCGTGGGCTGGAAGTTGCGTGTCGCGGGGCTCATTACTCTTGCATGGCAGCTCTCCAGTTTGGCGAGGCAGAGACCCATTTGGATATGTCATGCGCTATTCTATGTCGATGGTTTATGGGCGTGAAGTGTTGGGGGTTGTAGGCCTTACTCGAAGATGTGCCAACAAGCTCAGTTGATCGGGACTCATTACCATCGTTGAAGCTGTAGATGCTGGCGTGCTTCGAGTGAGGTGCGAGTGTGGTGAGATTTTGCTGGGGTCGACAGGGACTCATTACTCCCGATTTGCCACTTTGATCGCTTGCTTACTTGCTCTTCTACTCTGCTTTGGTTCTTGCGTCCGAGGCTTTCTCCGTGACTGGATTCGCTCGCCTATCGTGGCATGCTGCTGCTCGATTTCGACAAGATCAACTTAATCTTTGACAAGACACCCTGATGAACAAACAACCACGTCTATTATTTAGGTAGGGTCAGCGTGAAGATATGTTTGAATTTTACGCAATGAGTATGTAGTGGCAATACATTTTATTGAAACCAGCAATGGGAAAACATTTTCTCTCAACTTTTTCCGTCACGGAGTAGAGCAGTCTGAAGGCTGGAGCATGCAAACTTGAGGTTTGCTCCGGTGAATCGGAAAACCATGGTTGCTGGTATTATACTGGGAATACCTTTAGGTATGGACAGCCCTCACCGGATTAATTCCACGGTACTGCGTAACCCGTTTCGTGTCATCTCGCTCAACATTCGTACAACATTCAGGTACATGAACCATAGACAAGCTACTGTGCATCCAGTTGGGTGCAACAACGAGTGCAAAAAAACAATACATGTATGTCGAAGACGATCTAGTAAATGCAAATGAATTACGGGTCAATCGGATTGAAAGGCTTACCTACATGCAGGTGAGCTACAGGACTCGTTGCTGTCCCCGTCAATATCGTCCGCCTCGAAGTCGCCAATATCGTCTTCATCAGCAGCATCGCTGTGTTTGCGGTTGTAGTCGTTGGCAACCATGTCGTGCAGCTTCTGGGTTTCCTATTTAAGCATCTGTACTCAGCATTTGTACAACAATTTAGTTAGATTAGCTGTCATCTTCCATCAAGACATCATGCATATCGTGGTAAGTACCTTGTACGGAGAGCAATCTCGCTTGAGACCGGCCACTTTTTTTTTTTGCAGAAGCGAGCGCCTGCGAGGAGGGAAACGCACCGGCCACTTTCCACATCATCGCGGTACTTCTCAAGTCCTACGTGAATCTGATCGCCTTCTGTCCAGCGAGCGCGTCTTCGATGATCATTCGAGCCTGGGAAGCTACAGTATGCAGCAGTACACAGGTCGGCGTTAGTGATCTCTATGTTTGTCGAAAGAACACGAAGTTAAGATGTCAACACTACCCGATCGACCTTGAGCACGAGATCCTCCCAGGAAACTAAAGTGCTGAAGGCGGAGACCGATGCGCCCCATCACAACAATTCCACCATCGACGAAGGTCTTGGCTACAGCGAGAAGCACAAAGAACTCCGTTAGTTGCCTCCAGTCAGCTTCAGTACAAGCATACTGCTGTCCTTACTCATTTCGGCTCGTTCCTTGCCTCCCTCGACCTTCACACAACCGACACCTCCTTCCTGTTGTATCACGTCACTTCCGTCAATATCATGTCACCTTATCCAAAGTCAATGTACAATCCTACCTTCATAAGTGGTGTGCGTTCTTCAGTGCTTCATACAGCGATCCTTCGCACGTGCCGAACGGATGTTCGTGTTCACCAGTGGACGGTTGGCTTCACTTGTCAGCAGGAGCTCTCAATTGCACCATGTTCAACACCAATAGTCACCGCTTCACCGCCTACGCGTGGTGGATCATATCGTCCAGGGCATTCAGCAATTGCACCGCCAGTCAATACAAATCCATGGCCCCCCACTTGTGATGTATAGCCCTACCAGTTCCACCATGCTCAATGGGTTTCCGTTCAGCAGGATGTCGAAGCCCGTCCAGCCCACATGCACCGCCGACGGGTAGGCCGTGATAATAGTAATGGGCTTCTTCTGTTTTGCGCTTGAAGATGCAAATGTCGAGCGCGGCGCTCCAGCATCGTCAGAGTGCGCGCAGCAGCCTCAGCATTTTAGGCAGAGGAAGACAAGTCGCTGCTGAAGCACTGAGCGGCGGAGCGGGTGCGGCGAAAGGCAATTGCAGCGGATCATGGTGAGGACAAAAGATTAGTGAGTGCATTCGAGTAAGTACGATATCGTATAGATGGTGACCACCCCATTCAGTACGAACACGGGAGCAGTCGCTTCAACTCGAAGCTCCAGCTAGAAGGAGGGGCCGATGTATCGGAGGTTGATGGTGGAGATCAGATCCGAGGTACCGTAGGAGAGGCAGTCGGCTCTGCTGTCATCGAAGGTGAACGCTGAGTGTTGCTCAGCAACTGGCACGAGTACGAGTAGTCTCCGGAGCTGCGTCACGTCGCCATAGTTCCACATCTCGCTGCCCGTGTATGGAGCAGGATGCTTGTTGTAGCCAAAGCGTACGGCGAGGTGGCATGACAAAACACAAGGCTGCACGTACCGGTGCAGAGAATGCAGCAAAACACAAACTAAGAAACGAGATGAAGACTCACACGGCGTGCGTTGCAGCAAAAGACTAAACTGTCGTTAAATAGAGCATGCAGCAAAATATCGCATCCGAACAGCAAGGCAAGGCAAAGGAATATAATAGAACAGAGTGCGGTCAGGACGTGGACATGGCTGAGGAGGAGGTAGGCGACGGTGGCGCCGCGGCGGCCGAGGTCGTGATGGACGGCCCAGGACCTGGTGCGTGGTGATTCTGGTAGAAATCCTCTAAAAAATGTAAGCGCTGGGCGTCGCTTACCAGTCGCTCCATGGACATCTGCATTGTTCACAGCAGCATATGCGAGCACAACGTCAGAGCGCAGTCTCAAGCGTTCCAAGACCGAGAGGGGTGACTTACCGTTTTCACGTCGTCGAGCACAAAACGGCGAATGGCTTCTGTGTCGCTCAGGTTAAATACCGCCGCGCCTGATGATGTGCTGTCGGCTGGTGCAGCTGCCTTGTTCCCGTGGAGACTACTACTCTTACTTCGGCCGAGGCTGCTGTGATTGCTGTCGAGGGAATTCTTCCGGGACAGGGAATGTCGAGGCGAATCGGTCCTGCTGGATGCACCACTCAAAGAACCGGAGCGCTTGCGATGGTGCTCGACTGTCTGAATGTTGCGAGCCACGAAATCTATGGAGGTTGACCGCTTGCGTGCATCTTGAGCAATCGGAGTCGGTGCGGTCCCTCCCGCTACCTTGCGTTGGAAGTTCCAGAGGTGGCTTGAGCGTCCAGACGCAGCTTGAACGGCGGCCTCGCCAGTGATGCATGCATGCGACGAGGATGTGCGTTGCATCTTGTGGCGACTACCTGGTCGCAAGCGCTCCGAGCCCGAGTTTGTCGCGGCGAACCGTGCTGAGAGCGGGAGCGACTGACCAAAGTCGATGTGCTGCATCTCTGGGGCTGAAAACTGCAGCAGTTGCTGCTGCTCGAAGCGACGCCGGGAGTCTGCTGCAGCGGTGTCATTGTTGTGTTGGAACGCGAGCTCCAACTGGTTGACGCGGTCTTGCAGTGCATCCTTCCAGTTTTCCTCTTCGTCGTCGTCCTCTGCCCACTCTTCCATGGACTTGCGTTGCTGAGAATCACAAGCAAAACACCAAAAGTCAATACAAACTTTGACACTTCCTAGCCGTTTCGCAACAACCAACAACGTACCGCGAACTGGAGCCCCGGCAGGTCGTTGTTATCCTGATTTATTGCATCGTCCAGGGGTGGCTCGTCACTCCACATGGCTTCGTCATCGTCGTCCATGGCCAGTCCAGCACCCGAGTCGGCGACGACGGACCCGCTGTTGACGCTCTGCCCCAGATCCAGCTTGAGCACCTCGTCGTGCCGCTGCTCCTGGTCGCCGAAGATGGAGCGGAACGTGCGGTTGGCGCCTGCTTCTCCAGTCATGGCGATGTCTGCCATCCAGCAGGGAGACAATAGGGAATATAGGGCTCTTTCCTCTCTTGCTTCTTGGGAGGCGGAGACGAGAGAAAGGAAGGCGCCGGTCTAGAAGCGCAGCATGCCTGTCGGGCCCTGCGTCCGTGTGTCTGTCTCGCGGGCTGCCGCTAAGCGCTTCGAGGCACGCACACACGCAGCGCTAGCTTCTCGATGGGAGGCTTCGGTAGAAATGACCGCAACGGCCCCCTCCCGTTGATAAAGCTGACTTTTGACCAATGGACACACGTTATTGGACGGGAAATGGGCGAATCACCGGGGCGGACTGGAGATGGGGCCGGAAGCGCCGGCATGCGGTTCAGCGGTGCGGAAAACAAGCCAGCCTCTACTTAAGCTCGTGCGGCGAAATAGGCGGTTTGAGAGTTGTGTTGCCTTGGAGGCTAGGATGGTGAGTGCCTAGTAGGCACTGCCTACGCCTGCAAAAGCAGAGCGTAGCTCGCGGCCTGTCCAACACGGAGATCTCCGTCGCTCGCTGTTGTCGCACGAAGCCCCGACGCCGCGGCGAGGAATCAATTGGAGTTGACCACCGACAAGTGGAAGGTCCCTCCTCAACCGGGCACAAATGACTGGCTGCAGTCGACTGTCGCGGATAAGATGCCGCCATGGCCACAGGAGACCAGAGCCAGCGGCAAGCCACCACTGCAGGTTTTGAAACTGCGCTGCCACCAGAGCAAGTTGCTGTCGACTCGGTCCGAACTCGAACGAAAGGCTGCTATGTAGTTATAGAGCAGAGACTTCCGCTTGTGAGCTGCTGATCCAAGCGCTCTCCTCTACAGCATCCATGCTTGCCCACCGCTGCTCGTGTGATGAGTGAGAGGACACGCGTGAGCGGCGTAACCTCACATGTGAGGTTGCGCCGCTCATAACAGCCTAGCCGTGCTCACGAGATGAGCAGGACGGGCGTCAACCGCTTTCAGCCTCGCCTGAACTCGTGTTGCTGCAACTGAGTCACTTCAACCTCAGCCGTTATCCTTGGTGTGCGGCACACACGCCTGGAAAAGATCGGCCGCGCTGAGGAGACGCATAACCGCCCGCGCCTTCCGTTCTACTCCGCGCGTGCAACCGAAGTCCGCGTGCTATTGTCTTAGCTACTCGCGGCGCTACCTGCCTGACCCCCACTCGCCCTATCGCACCTTGAGACGCACCATGTCCCGCCAGAGATACACACCCGAAGACGTTCTCGAGCTTGAAGCGCCCACGGAGTGTACGTGGCCGCTCTTCAGAAGTAACCTGGGATAAAGATTCTGACTTTTGCTCCTGTCATGCAGCCTTCCTGTGCCCGCTGAGCGCCAACAAGTATGGCATCGAGTTCCTGCACTTCTCCATCTCGGACTTCGAGTCCAAGCGCAAGATCTTCGAGATCGGCAAGGACCGGCCGGGCAAAGCGGTGCCCAAGATGGACCTCTCGCAGGCGCGCGGAGAGGGCGCCTACCGCACGATCCGCTACGAGTTTTCCGAGGACGTGCTGCGACTTCCGGCCATCGCCACGGAGCTCGAGTTCTCGGTAGGCCCCCACGAGGTGCACAACCTGCGTATGATCGAGCGCCACTACTTCCGCGACGAGATCGTGAAAAGCTACGACTTCAACTTTGGCTTCTGCATCCCATCCAGCGTGAACACGTGGGAGGCCATCTACGCCATGCCGCCTCTAGACGACGAGCTCATCAGCGACATGGTCGCGCAGCCGTACGCCACGGTCTCCGACAGCTTCTACTTTGTAGGCGATGAACTCATCATGCACAACAAAGCCGAGTACAAGTACATCCCAGAGGACAGGGCGCAGGCCAAGAAGTCCTACTATAACAGCGACGACGACGATGACGACAAGAGCGGCGCCAAGGGCAGTCGGGCCGACGAAAAGAGCTCCGGCGCCAAGAGCGCAGGAGGTGCCAAGTGGTCCAAGGAGGACGATTACGACTAACTTATATCGCTGTAATCCCCTCGCTTCCGGCCTTGCTGCTCGTGTGCTTCCTTCTACCATCCTGCCTGCCAACTGGGAGCTGCGACGCATATTGTGCTGCGTCGATGTAGAAGCACACACCGACAAATAAACACATCGATAAACATGTTTTGACCACAGCGAGCTGCAATGGCAGCGTCTGTTATTAATACTGCACACAACGCGGGGCTATCCGGTAACACAGTTGAGCTTCCTGCTGAGGCAAATCGCATGGTCCTCTTCAACTTGGTCTGTGGTGTTTCATGTAATCAACTGTTCCCAATCGGGGGCACCAGCCAACCTAGTGTTCCCGCCAAAAATACTTTGCCTTTCTCAGTCGCGGCCCAGTATGAAGCGTGGGGCCGACGCCATGGACACAGGAGACTCGGCGCGGGGCGAGCGCAATGGGAATGGCGGCTGGAAGCGGCCGGAGCAGGACCACAAGCGTGTACGACGTGCAGACGAAGAGCGGAATCGCGACGGCGGCGCTGGGGCCAAAGGCGCAGAGGTGCGGACGCTAGCGGACGAGAAGGAGACGGACCCGCACCGACTGGCACAGCGTCAGAAACAGATCGACTACGGCAAGAACACGATCGGCTACGACCTCTACTGCGCCCAAGTGCCGAGGCACCAGCGGCGGCCAGGCAGACACCCAACGACGCCAGACAAGACCAAGAAGATGGGCAAGAAGGTGTTCGACGGGATCGTGCGCAAGTGGCGGCAGGCTCTGCATAAATACGACCCGCCAGAGCTGACGGAGGCAACCACGACGGCAGTGTCAGAAGCTATGTCCCCAGGATCAATTGGTGGGAGATCCGAGACGGATGTGAAGGAGAAATCGTCAGCGGTGATGGTATCTAGCTCAGCCTCCACGACAACATCAGCGAACCTAGGAGCGACGAAGGAAACTGCATCATCGTTGGCACTAGTGCCTTCCATTTACGAGAATTTCGATGAGGACAATTTCGACGAAGAGGACTCGGACGACGACCTGCTGTAGATAGATTATGGTTGTTGGTGTGTTCAATAGCAGAACGATAGAATTCAATCGGTAGCAGTGTAGCTACTTAACTTATCCCCGAGATGCTAAGAACTGCCGCCTCATTGCTAGGGCCTCGAGGAACAAGTCGATGTCCAACGTGGACACGCAACGCGCGACTCGAGCCACCAGTCGAATTTGTGTCTGTCCTCCCTGTTCCCACCAACACTATCGTCAATACCTCTTAGCCCGTCATTTTGTGTCTGTCACCACTCTACCTGGTTGCTGCTGTACGTCTCACCCAGGAACTGGTACATGGAGCCGATCTGCAGTCGCAGGTTCTCCAGCGCCAGTCTCTGTGTCTCCACCGTCATGCCCACGTTCTGGAACGAGACCTCGGCCGTCTTTCGCTGCGCGTCGTACGACTCCAGTTTGCCCGTGATCCGTACCGAACGGTTCTGCAGTTGCGGGTCCGCCAGCACCTCGGCGATCTGGCAGATCTCGCAGCAGCCCGGCGGCGCCACCATCTTGTCTTGTGGCGTCCTAAGTTCGCACAGCACTTAGGTGCGAGTGGCTATGTACAGTCTTACAAATTCCAAGTACACGCAGCGAGTCAAGTGGGCTCCACTCAATAAACAGGCAATCGCCAAAAGCAGCAGAGAAGAGCATGACGACCGCAGCGGAGCCCATCAAGACGACGACGGAGGCGCCGCCTCGAGGCCGCCCCGTGAGCGGACGCGTGTGGAAGAAGGTGCAGAAGACGCGCTTCTCGGCGCAGACGCTGAAGGGCACCAAGGTGCTGAGCACCACGTGGGAGGAGAAGATGCTCAAGCGCGCCAAGCTCAAGGAGCTCAAGGATCTGCAGTCGGAGATCAAGGCGCGGCGACAGGCTGAGCGTGACGCCAAGCGCCAGGCGCGCGAGGACAAGGAGAAGCGCCGGAAGGAGAACGAGCTCAAGTCGGCCGCTGTCCAAGTGGTGCGTTTGTTGGCTGCTGCTGTCAGCGTTTGTGTTTCCTGTGTTGATGCAAGTGACCTTTTGTGTGCTGTGCTAATACAATTGTGCTGGTGGTGTTTATAGATCTCACGCACGCACAGGATCAAGACGATGAGCAAGAAGCAGTTGCGCAACGTCAAGAAGACCATTGTGAACAAGCAGGGCGTGGTCGAGTACGTTCCCGTGTACTCCAAGTAGAGATTGGCGACAGGTGTTGCAGAAGCGGCGCTGCACGGAACCAAAAGCAGACGTTATATTGAACATATTTTTTTGACGCTACGCTGGTTGAGTTGAATGTTACTGCTGTGGTCGCGGTTCAAATACGTCGAGTGTATCCCGGTATATCACTGTGCGAGTCATGCACGAGTTTCATTTCATTCCGTGCAGTTTAAGGCGGCGCGGCGCTCCGTTTCGAGCTGGAAAGTGTCTTCAACGCTATTTCTGCGCTTTGTTTTTATTATGTACTACAGTAATTCACAATGCATGATGTAGCCACTTTCTCGTCATTTTTTCATGTTCGACAGCGCTGAAAACGAGATCTTTGCCTCGTTCCTCCCGTGTCATTGTCAATCAAATCTCTCAGAGCATAATACATTTGTGAAAATATAAAGCTTGCAGGCTTGCGAGCTCATGAATCGGTCGTAAAGTCTAGGAGCCATTGTGCTACATTCACATAACCTCTTGCCGTCGCGGTTGCCGCCAGTTCTACTCGAGAACGCCCATTTTTCGAGACCATCCCATTCGAGAAGAGGAACCGGAGCACCTCCAACCTATCGTACCACACGGCAATCTCTTCGGCAGGGCCATCCAAAATCCGCTGCGAGTACAGCATGCGATCCCTCCTCGCTCGAAGCAAGGTGACATTGTCCGGGATACGCAGCTCCGTCTCTGCGCGACGACGAGCAGTCGCCAGTTCTCTTACTGAGTCGGCACAGGCATCGATAGCGCAGTACATTGCCAGCACCTTCACCACGTCGAGGTGGCCCCAGCGCACGGCAGACGCGAACGCACGACGTCGATTGCCCACTGTAACATTCTCGTCTAGCCATCGCACAACATTTGCATGCCCGTTCACAGCAGCACAGTGCATCGCTGAGGTATCACAGCCTTCGTGTCGGTTAGCGTGCAGCCACTTGAGAACCTCCAGATGGCCGTTCATTGCCGCACCGGTCATCGCACCGGTCGTGCATCCTTCCGTTCTATGATCGTGCAGCCACTGCACAATTTCCAAGCTGCCTTTGCGAGCAGCATTGTCCATAGCGTAGGGTGTGCAGCCTTCCGATCTGTTTGCATGCAGCCACTTCAGCATGGGCAGATCCAGCGCTTCGGCTGCACAGTCCATCACGTGCGGCGACCCGGGCGCTGATGAGTGTTCGTGGAGCCAGCGTACAATGCCAAAGTGGCCTTCAATAGCTGCCACCACCATCATCTTGGTCGTCCAGCGGAAGTTCACGAACTCTTCATGGCTCTGTGTCCACTGCAAGACGTGCAGGTGGCCGTGCCTCGACGCACGGATCATAGCGTCCGTGATGTCCCAATAGCTGGCTCCATAGTGCGTCACGAGCCACTGGAAGACGGCGAGATGTCCCTCCTCTGCTGCCTCTGCAACGGCAGCAGAGAATGCGGCGCGGCGGGCCAAATCCGACGGCGGAGGGTCCACGATCGCCAAGCGGCGCTGGTCGTGGGCCGCGATGCGCTTCACAAGGCGCAAATCGCCGATCGAGCTCGCGTCTTCGAGACTCCAGAGCGCGGAATAGTCCAGCAGCGAGCTGATCTCTTCAACAACCTGGGGAATAGCCGTCAGCGCGGGGAACGCGGCGTGCACGGCTGCCGAGACGCCCGACAGCGGCTCCATGTCCGCCGTCATGAACTCCTCGAAGTGTTCTCTTAGAACCTCAGTTAGGTACGCTTATATGTAGCCATGTAGAAGTAGCCATGTGTGCTACGCGTGCTTGCAACTTTTTCGGGTTGAAGTCCTGCTCAACTATAGACTCCTACGCTTTTCGCGATCCCAATGCTGCCGACTGTGGTGCAACGGGTTTACACTCCCCACCGTTGAACTCGTAGTCGAGTTACTGTCCACTATTACTGTCCATAGCGTGCTGTACGTTACGCGACTCCGAAATGGATTCACCGCGCCAAAGCGGTTCATTCGTACAATCGACGCAACGGGTCAAGCGATGGGGAACAGCAATCGCCCCATGGCGCCACTGCGAGCGACTTTGGCACATGAATCCGAACGGCAGCTTGTCCCGGACCAGGACGTTAACGCGACCGACGCGTACGGCTACACCTTGCTGCTGATTGCAGCTCGAGACGGAGAGGTCAAAACTGTACGCTTCCTTCTGGAGAACAACGCGTCGGTGGACGTTCGGAACGGCTACGGGGCGACAGCTCTCCATTTCGCAGCCTCGTGGGGGAGACACGAGGTCGCTCGACTACTCTTGGAGCACGGCGCGTCTGTGAACGCACTCGACAGCTCTGGCAAGACGCCTCTTCTTCGAGCGGCAGCCAACGGCGACGCGAAACTTGTGCGCCTCCTTCTCAAGCGCGGTACCAACACCTCGATCCGAGATGCGTTCGGGTGGAGCGCTGAGCGTCACGCCGCGAGTGCGGGCCACTACAAGGTCCTTGTAACCCTTCGACGGTACTAGCTGCGAAGCTCCACCTCGTCCGAACAAGGGCAGCGTTGGTCACAGCGTTCTGTCGGCGTGTTATCGGCCTTCAATCTGAGGCTGTCGGGCAGCGCCAAGCTACCGCAGGACACGCCGTTCCCGACGTCCGTGGGCCGCCCAACCAGCCAACACAGATCCAACGTACTCAGACCCCTTCGACCTTATCTCTGCTTGTACGAACGATGAAAAACCTAAAGCTCGTGTACATGTCTTTCTCGTACTTAACTGGACCCATGTATCGGCCACGATGCTTTGCCGACGCGTCGGCTCGCTTACCAAACTAACTGCAAGCCCCTTCGTTGTCATGGGGAACGCCGGAGCCAAGGGCGCCAAGGGCAGCAAGGACGAGTTCACATTCGACGAGGCCGACGGTGCGTGGGCCCGAGCCTCCGCCTCCAGTCGTGAGTCTAACGATCTCTTGCGTCCGTCCAGATGAGGCCTTCACCGAGGCGCTGCGCGTGAATCTGCAGCGACTGATCGTCTACGCGCGCTCGGCGGACACGGCGCTGCAGCGAGAAGTCGCTGAGAAGCTGGCCAACGAGGCCGTGAAGCGTGGGTGGCAGGCTAACTATGGGATAAAGTATGGGGGTAAACTATTGATCGATGGCATATTGGTGTCTTCTTGCTGGTGCAGCGGATCGACAGGTGCAAATCGTGGAGCTGGACGGGCTGGAGCTGCTGCTGCCGCTCACCAAGTCTAAGGACACGGAGGTGCAGCGTCTGGCGGCGCATGCACTCGCCAACCTCTCGGTCAACTGTATGCTGGAACATTTGATAAGCAGCTAGATTGGTGCTGCAATTGAGTGACTTGCTCATTGCCTTGTGCAGCTGAGAATCAGTCCAAGATGGCGACGGAAGGAGGCATCGACATGCTCATTGACCTCCTGGGCAGCACGAACGAGCACGTGCAACGGCAGGCTGCCAAGGCCCTTGCCAACCTCGGCGTGAACGGTTGGAGCTCCATTTTTGAGTGGTGAATTCGCTTGATATGGGTAGTGACTGGTGCCTTGTTTGCTGCTACAGTGGATAATAAGGAGCGGATTGCCAAGGCAGGTGGCATCAAGCCACTCATTGACTTGGCCAGCTCCCGCCAGATCGGTGTCGCTGTAGAAGCCATCGCAGCGCTTGCAAATCTGGCCGTCAACGGTAGCAAGCGACAATACGAAGACCTCCGTTGTTGACTCTGTTTCTGACGTGGGGTATCGCTGTGTGTGTAAACAATAGATGCCAATGAGGTGGAGATCGCACGTAAAGGCGGCTTGAAGCCTATTATCGACGGAGCGCACTCGGAGTCTGTGGAGTTGCAATCTCAAGTGGCCCGCGCACTACGCAATCTGTCGGTCAATCGTACGTCAAAACAGCCCAGATCTCTTGCTTTGTTGCACATTGATTGACAGTCGTGATCTGTGTCTGCAGCGGAAAACAAGCAAGCGATTGTAGAGCTGGGTGGCGTGGAGGCTCTTCAGTCACTTGTGCGCTCCACCAACGACCGGATATGCCAACAGGCCACTCGCGCGCTTGTGAACCTAGGCGTGAACGTGGTCGACTAGCAACAGAAAAGCTCATCATGGACGCCTCCTATGCTCGAGCGATGCATGCAAGAGAAGCAACAGCACAGCCGAAAAAATACATGACACAAATCTCTTTCAGGATTGATATATCTTCACCTCGTACAAAGGCGCCCCTCCTTCCTGTGTTGTCGTCGAAGCACGACTACACGCTTCATGTACCGTTATGAGTGAAGGACGCACATTTCAGCCACGGTAAAACTGCGTTTACCGTGCTTATGCTCCTTGCCGCCTTTTGGCGCGCTCTTCTGTCCTCTTGTTGGCAAGCCACGAGCCGGCGCCCGGAGCCCCGGCAGCCGGGCCCTGGGGCATCATTGTACGACGCTGCATTTCTGTCCCAATCTGTCATGAGAACAAGCATCAGCATTGAAGACATCGCCCACAACAACCACCAGGTTCACCCGTACCTCGTAGAATGATGACATCATGAGAGCCTGCTCGCGAGAGTATGAGGCGCGGACCTCCTTCATCTTTTTCTCTAAGAAATCCACGCGCTCCTGCTTCTCGTTGATCTGGTTGCGGTGCGAGCTTACGGCCACCATATATTTCGTCTGCACAGCGTGAAGCGTTTTCTTCGTGTAGTTTTCCAGCTTCGCGCGCTGCTCCGAGAGTTCGTTGATCACGGACTCCTTTTCCTTTAGACGCTTCGTCAATTCTGTCACCGTTGCGCGCAACGAGTCCACGGCTTCTGCCTCGATTTCCTGTTGCGGTGGGACAACACACCAACTTGTGAGTACAACGAATCTCAAACCCACGTCTTTTCACTATCCGCTCACGTACCAGCTTCTCTAGCTTGTCCTGATATTCCGCGATTTGGGCTGACGAAAGCGCATTGTTGCTGCTTGTTACCACAACAGCACCACTGGGAATTAGCACGGGCGCTTGCATAGCTCCACCAGGTCCCATAGCAACACCAGCTTCGAGTGTGGCAGGCGTCGCAAAGCCGGCAGATCCGGCTCCTGCTGCTCCCTCAGTGACTGCAAAGTCGTTCGAAACCTGCATCGGCTCTGATCCATCCGGTGCAGTCTGCCACTGCTGCTGCTGCGATTGCTGCTGTAGTTGATGAGGATGGGTCTGATTTTGTTGAATTTGCGACAGCACCTGCTGCTGCTGCTCGTTTTGAATTCGTGCGTTGCGCAGGTCTTCGGAAAACTGGTCGTTCTGCTTCTGCATCTGAAATAGAGATACTTGGAGCGCCTCCTTGGCCTTCACTGCCATGTCAAGATCATTCGCCAACTCGGCCTGCCCTGCATCAGCATTGCCATTCTTCAGCTCGGCATTTTCACGCTCCAAACGAGCAACACGCTCCCTCAAGCCACTGATAGAGTCGCGACCAAGCAGCAAATCGGCACTTAAACCCCCTCCGTTAACTGCGCTGCTTTCACCCGCTGCCATTCCGTCATCGTTGCCTTCACGGTACTGGATACTAGCGAGTTGTGTTCGGAGCTCCTCCACTTGCGATTCGAGAAACTCCTTCCCACCCAGCGCACTATCGAGTTCTTCCTGTAGTCTCCGAATCTTCTGTTCTTTGACATTGACGTTGGAGCTAGCCTGAACGTTGGCCGTCTCAAGCTCGACAACCTGGTTCTTGTATCTCTCCACCAGGTTCTTCAGTCCGGGCATGGTTTTGATGGTGCTTTCTAGGTCCACCACCTTATCCAAATACTGTGCGTTGAGGGTCTCCAGTTCGCGTACCTGAGCACGCATCGAGTTCATCTCCTCCAACTTCTTCTTGTACTTGGTCACACTTGCCTCAAGTTTATTCAGCGTCCCCAGTTTGGACCGTGAAATATCGAGTTCGTCAGCCTGACGACGGACTTCGTTCTCCAGCATCATGAGACGTTCCCCAGACTCGCGTTTCACACGATTTAGCTCCAGATCCTTCTCCTCCAGCTGCATTTGGAGCGCGTGAACTTCATTGTCCACGATCTGTTGGATCTTCTTGTTGTCACGAGTGAGAGTGTTCTGGCGCTCGCTGCGAAGCTGATCGCGTTCACCTTCGAGGGTTGTGTATTTATCGGCAAGCTCCCGGTGTTCTGTCAAAGTACGCTCGAAGCGCTCCGTCAACTCGCGCTTGTCTCGTTCCATATCCAAATACCTGAGCTCCATGGACGAGTTGCGCTCCAGTGCCTGCGCCAACTGCGCAGCTAGTGCTTCTGTAGAACTTCCCGCTGCCAGAGCCGCGGCTGATATCGACGACATCGACGAAGGAGAAGCCATCTCGTCAAAGGACGTACCGTGGACCATGGAGTTGCGACGGCTTGGGTTCGACGCTCCACCAGGGGATGTGGGCTGGAAACGGTGCATGAGGTTCTCGATCGCGTGCATCAGGCTGGCCTGTTCGGACGGGCCCATCTGCATGATGGGGTGGATGTACTCGGACTTGTTCGGGCACTGCACAGCGCAACCCAGCAGCAGCTCCGTGAGCTTGGCCACCTCGTGCACATCGTTCTCCTTGGCGATGAGCAGCGGGTCCACCAGCTCGTCAGCACGGCAGATCTGGCCCAGCTCATCCATGTAAAACTGCTCCACCGCTCGCAGCAGCGTCTTGAGGTTGTTGGACTTGAGCGCCCAGTTGGCACCCGGCTGCTCGTTGATCTGCTCCAAGTTCACGTACTCCGAGTCACTGGGCACAGAGAGAAAACGGCAGCAATCGCGTCAGTCAGTGCGTTTGCCTAATAATGCCGACGGTGGCAACAGCACGCACATGTGGTGCATGATCTTGGACAGGAAGACGCCGTCGCATAGATCCTCCATGCCCGAGATCTGCACGTCCGTCGCTAGTTTCTCGTGGAAGCTCTGCACCTGCGCTCGCAATAGAGAAAAAGGTTTAAATGGTTGAGTGGTTGAAATTTGGGGTGGATCCTCTCGCTGTGACGAGAGCGAGACGCGGCTGTGACGCCCGTACCCATAGGAGCAGACTGCGCTGTGCTGTATCGTCCATGGTATCCAAGGGGCGGAAGGGACGGGGAGAGAGAGAGAGTTAGCGAGCGTCGGCGCCGCTAACGTGCTCGGTATCTCTCGCTTCTTTGCGTTTGTATGAGGGGGCCTGAAATATATATTGTGTTTGTTACATCATATTACGTGTGACACACAACATCGCTTCAACTTCGGATATGATTCCTGGTGTATACATGTAGCCAAGTGTTTCGGGCAATTCGCCAGGCGTTCGCTAGAGCTCCGACTTGACCATTTTTCACTGAGCTTGCTGCAATATCCTGGTAGAGACCAACAGCAGGAAAACTTGGATTGGCTTGCTTGGCTGTTTCAACCGCCGCCTATATGCGGCGTCTCTGCAGTGATGTAAGGTTCCTCTTTTTCTCTTCACGCTCCGACCCACAGGGCAGTGCTTTTTGTCGGAATGTCGCTCTCGCCGACTGCATCCACGGCGGAGGTCTCTATCTGCTCCGAGTCGCAGGCTCCAACGACTGAAGCCGCGGGTGATGGAGACGACAATGGGCTTCGGTCCGTGAGGATCCCTACAACGGCCAAGAACACGTCTTCGCTCGATCACGACTCCATCGAAGGCCTCATGGTCGTGCACCGCAAGAAAAAGCAGCGGCAACGCTTCCTGCTGTCCAAATCGGCCCACTACGTGGTGGCCAACTCCATGAAGCACGCGCTCGAGATTTACAAGTGAGTCCGTGGCTGCTGTCGTCAAATATTACGGGTTCTAACAACTGTCATGCACCTGCTTACAGCAATGACCGCACGGAACTCGTGTACTTGTTGTCGCTGGCGGATGCGGTGCTGAGTTTCGAGTCGGACAACGCCAACATCGTCATGGAAAAATGCTTCTGTGTGGAGGTGAGAACTTGGAAGAAGAAAAACACTGTCCGCTTGCAGCCCCAAGGCTTTATTTTCTTTGAGGAGAACCAAACTCGCATGCTGCTGTGGGTGAAGTGTATCCACATGGCTATCAAGCGAGCCACCACGTTAGATAGCGAGTTATTCCGAAGCCCCACGACATCAGCATCAGTTGAGCCTCTACGGCGCTTCAGCGACAGTGATGAAATGCGTGCTGCACTCGCTGCTGCTACCGATGATCGGGCATGTGCATCCAGTGCTAATAGCCCCGGTTCAAGTCCTACATCCAGCTCAGCATTTGCAGTAGCCCGTGATAAACTTACTCAGCGTCTTGTGATCGATCCAGCAGCCCGAATTGCTATCGCTGGACGAACTATGCTGACACCGACCCGCAGATCCAGTGCGAATGTGGAGCGTCAGCCATCGGCGCTAAATCGCTGGAGCTTCATGTTTTCACACGATAAGCAGCAACACACACGAAGCCCAATGAGCAGTACGGCGACAGAGACGCCCTCATCACCTGTAGAATCCAATTCTGCGTCTCCAAAGCCGAATCCCTGGAAGCGCTCCACCAAAGCAACTACAGATGTATCGCCTGAGGCAGCTTCCAGTGTCGAGTCCTCCCGATCTCGTTCTTTTCGCACTATGAGCCCCATTGCAGCCCCCAGACTCAACAGTGCAGCCACGGTCACCGCTGTTTCGCCAGTCAAGAGCAGTGCTCGGACTAAAACACACGACGAGAAGAAATCTACTGCTGTAGATACGAAGTCAGGTCCAAGTGGATCGTCGCTACTTGAATCCAACCAGCATAATAACTCGTTAGAGTTGGTGGAGGACCCAGAGCCCGTAGCGCTGTATGTCCTGGCAGTAATGCTTGGCGTAGCTACTATTGCTGGCGCGTCGGATGCGTCCGTCTTCCTTCCTCTTGCGTTGGTCGGGGCTCTTGCAAACTTCTACAACCAGCAGTCCTTTTCATCATGGACTCTCACTTCCATAGCAGTGTATCTGGCCAGTACCTGCAATTTATTATTTGGCATCGGTACTGCGAGTGTTTTCATTTACATGTGGGGATACGCTGACTTCAAGACCCAGCGACGACGGCGTTGGCAGCGAAGAGCTCTCGTTGAATTTCGAGATACTCCAGAAAGTCAAGCGTGCCCCAAGATCACTCACTTTGAGGTTTCTGGCAGTGCGTGTCCATGATCAGACTTGACTTGTTTCGTACTGAAGACTTTGTCTTTAACTTGGATGCTAGGTCCCGAACTGGATACGGCACCCGGATGTGGATCGAGTCGAGTGGCTCAACAAAGTGTTTACCACGTACGTTGTTCATCAGCTGCTTTGAAATTGGCCCAGCTAATTCCTCTGCTTCACCTGCGTCCAGTGGCTGGCCGTACCTCAAGACAGCTATTGAGGTGAGTGTGGCCTCAGTCGTTTTTGTGAATGATCTGCTCGCTCTGACCACGACCGTTTTCGCTGTGTAGAATTCGGTGTGTGGAAGTTTGAACCCAGTCCTGGACGCGCAGAAGCCAGCCTTCATGAACTCGCTGTCACTCGTCCGTTTGGACTTAGGCTCCAAGGCGCCGCAGATTTCCAGTGTCAAGTTTGTTTCCGCCAATACTCTAACGGATGAAGTGACGCTGGACGTGGAGGTTCGCGTCGTCATGGACAAGAAGAGTTTTGTTGCTGACCTCAAGATGGTTTCGCATCTTGGAGCAGCCGTGTGTTTGTCATTGCGCGAGCTTCTCCTCGTCGGCACGCTGCGGATCACGCTCAACCCGCTGGCCAAATACTGGCCGTGCTTCCGTGGGCTCAGCCTGTCGTTCACCACGTAAGCCTACACTTTGTCTGGCCCCGCACATCCGGCTATCCCTCATGCGTATTCTACGTGCTTGCAGGCGGCCGTTCTTCGACTTCTCACTCACCGCAGCGAAGATCAACATCGCCAACGTCCCGTTCGTCTCCGAGTGGTACGTCTGCTTCGATCTGCGCCATTCCACTTGACAATCTGACACTTCTCACCAGGCTGCACACCTTCCTGTACGACCTGCTCATCGACTACTTCGTATGGCCCAACGTGGTCGATATTCCGCTCTGGGACGAGCACGGACACCCCGTACAATAGAGAGAGACCTACATAAAAGTACCAAACTATTATACAAGTATTGGCTCGGTGGCAATAGCCGTACCTAGTGGCAATAACATTTTTCTCGCTGTTTACTGGCTGATAACGGAGGTCAATCCACAGTCCGTAATCTCCACCGCAAGTCGCAGCAAGCAGCTTATCACCATGTTCCCACGCAGCCGCCAGCTCCTGCGCGCTCTGGCGCGTCGCAGCACCGCGGGGCCTTCGACCACGCGCTTGGTGCACGCGCAGCCGCTCGCCGGGCGCGCGTTCTCCGCGCCAAAGTGTCGCCCCACGTCTCCGTTTTTGGCTCGCGGTGGCGCGCTGCGCTCCATGTTCATTCAGACGGAGCCGACGCCCAACCCACTGAGCGTCAAGTTCCTCCCTGGGCGCGCCGTACTGGACGACCGCTTCACGACGGGCGTGGTGCGTTGTTTTAGGCATCAAAAGCGCGACTTGTAGGCGTCTGATGGGTGTTTTGTGCGCAGGACTTTACGCTCAACTCGGAGGAGGTGCGTCGCTCGCCACTGGCCAAGAAGCTCTTCCAGATCGAGGGCGTGACGCGTGTGTTCTTCGGCAAGGACTTCATCTCGGTCACCAAGACGGAGGACGAGGACTGGGATGTACGTCGACGTGCTGTTGAAGTGGCTGTAGCTGGTACTGATGCTGCTGCTGGCGACAGGCTTTGAACGCTGAGATCTTCGCGACGATCATGGACTTTTTCGCGTCGAACGAGGAAGTGATGTCCGACGAGCCGGTCGTCACGGTGAGATGAGAGGCGGAGGCTTTGTTGGGGGTTCTGAGCTGATGTTTGCGGCGTGCTGTAGGACACGACGATCCTGCCGGAGGATGACGAGGTGGTGGCTATGATCAAGGAGCTACTGGAGCAGCGCATCCGACCCTCAGTGCAGGACGACGGCGGCGACATTTTCTACAAGGGTTTCGATGAGAAAACGGGCGTGGTCATGGTCCAGCTCGCGGGTTCCTGCGCAGGCTGCCCGAGCTCTTCTGTGACGCTCAAGCACGGCGTGGAGAACATGCTGAAGCACTACATTCCCGAGGTGCGCGGCATCGAGGAGTGGGTTGACGAGGAGCTCAATGCCGTGAATGATAAGGAGTTCCGAACGCTCGAGGAGAAGCTGCGCTCTGTTGGTATTCCCAGCGAGTAAGCAGAGGTTTCAGGATGTGAATAGCAGGCAGAGAGACGGGAATCCTGGATATGGATCATCGTGTCGGTGCCTGCGTTGTCGGAGCGATATTACTCCAACTGCATAGAGCACAACCGCAGCACGACGGGAGACGACAGGTATCGCACAGGAAGAGCGGTGTGCAAGGAATCGCCCAGCAACTACAAAGTCTGAAAAAGAATGAAGGTGTGAGTACTTGAAGATACTGTGATTTGTCATGCAGGGGTATGTTGTTGCAGGGTACGGTGAGCAGAAAGCTGCTTTGGTTCTTTTGTCGATACCAGTTTAAGCTTGCTGGTTGGTGTGGATAATTAGGAGGCCTTCATGTATCAGCACTAATCCTACGATTGAGGCAACAAGCAATGGTCTGTCCCGATGGCTGTCTTGTCTGTCAGATTTCCGAAGCTAATGATAAGCGACTGGACTGGCTGGCGGAGAAATCCTGATTGAAGAGCTGTTGGGCCCGCTGTTTCGCCACTATTTTTGTACGGGCCCTTGCGTTGGCTGGTGTTTTATGCTTCGTTTGTTTTGGGAGTTGTGCGACGATGGAGAAAAGCGACAACAGCCTCCTCTCAAGCTCCAAAGCGCATTCGCAAGCGAGGAGAGCACGAGAGCTGTTCAACTCAACTTGCCAGAGCTAACGCGAGGGGTGCACACGGCTGCCAAGGATATGGCCGGTGGTATTCTTCGTCTTGGTGAGTTCTGCAAGTAGCTTCAATACCTGTGTACGCCCCAATCCGCCCCATCCTCCGCGAGTTCGCTCGTTTCGTATCCTATCTGGCATGCATCCACGCTCCGCGCTCAGCAGGTATGGTTTGTCCGGGTCTCTTTGTTTGGCAACAACAAGGTGAAGTTTAACGCATGTAATTTGTTCGCAGGCCGTCGCCCAAGAGAAGCCTTTCGTGTGCGGGTCTGGACGATCTGGAGGGTCTATTCCATGGCAGCGACAACGCGCGTACTCGCCCGAATCGCAAACGCCACCAGAGCCTGAACAACGATAACAACTTTGCGGCGACCAACTTTGCGACATCATCCTCCCCATCTCGCCACGACTACTCACCGCCCCCGGCTTCCTATCCTGGGGCGTTGCGCCGCCCCGAGCTTCCCCCATTCAGCGAAAGTAAGTGCTTTCTATATTTTATATCGTCGTGCGAGGGTGTTCACCCACGTATTTAATGTCCCGCACTGCAGAGAACAGCTCAAGTGGTCATCTAGTTCCACCAACGTCGTCGTCGTTTGAGTATCGATACTCCCAGGCGTCGTCCAACCAACCTCAGGCGATTGATCAGCAAAACTCGAGTGATTCGGACGAGGAGGACAACAACTATGATGAAGAACACTCTGATGATTTCAACAATGAGATCAATGCCAACTATGGTAGTTTTCACGAGTATAAGGACCGCGGCAGCTTTTCCGCGCCCAACTTGGTGTCTCAGGAGCCCCACGATGCGCTGGAGAACAGGTCGAAGCATGATTATGGCACGCTCTCTGTGAAGCACTTCGACCATAGCGCTTTACTTCATCGCTCATCGGGTAGCGAATGTTCTCCACGGGAAGAATATCTTGTCCAAGCCTTTGGCCCCAGTGGGTTTAAGCTGCACAGTACGCCGCCACCAAGTAAAGACGAATTGGACGACTGCTTCAGCGATGATAGCAGCAACAATAACCGAGAGCACAGCTCATCAAGTCATGGCGCAGCTATTTCAGATGCAGATACGGAGCTCAAGATGTCCTTCAACGAGCTTGAGGCTGATATTCGTGGTGCTATGCATCAAAATCCGCACCATTATCAACACTCGTCCAGACTGCCCGAGTTGACGGGTTTATCCCACCTGCCATTTCCTTCGTCGTCGCATGGTTCGTTCGGACTGAACCGCGATGTCAGTTATAGCCGAAGTAACCAGGATGTGCATCGTGCGCCAGTGTTTGGTCAGGCGCAAGTTCCTCACCTGCATTCAGTCCAGAACCAGAAGGAAACGGGGTACTTCCCAAGAGATCACCAACACCAAAGTACGCCACAAGCAGCCCTGGACAAAACAGTTCAAAGTAAAGGCACCGGTGGGACCCAAGTGACCACAAAATGGCTGCGTGATGAAGACGAGCGGCTTCGTGTGGCGGTGGCACGCTTTGGCGGCAAAAACTGGAAAATGATCGCAGAGACGCTAGGCAATGGCCGCACAGACGTGCAATGCCTTCACCGTTGGAACAAAGTGCTCAAACCTGGCTTGATCAAGGGACCCTGGACACCGGAGGAGGATCGTATCCTGACGAGCCTCATCACGCGCTATGGTGTAGGAAAAATTCGCTGGTGTGATCTCGCGCTTCACTTGCCGGGGCGCATTGGGAAGCAATGCCGCGAACGATGGTGCAACCACCTCGATTCGCGCATTCGCAAAGGACAGTGGACCCCAGACGAAGATGACATGGTGTTTCGCTGGCAGCAAAAGTTGGGCAATAAGTGGAGTGAGATCGCGAAGCTGCTCCCTGGGCGTACGGAAAATGCTGTCAAGAACCGGTTCAACTCGGCAGCCCGTCGCAAGTGGCTAATGAACCAAGCCAACAAGTCGCCGTCCACGGCCTCGATTCAGACTGAGACGCACGTGTCACCACACGTTCAATTTCAACAGCAGCAAAATGTAGCATTGCAGCTATCTTCAACCTCCGAAGATGACAACGCCAACGGCATGCCATACGGTAGCAACGGAAAGGTGGCACCACTGCCACGTTCGGCCTCAAGTGCAAAAACTGCAACGTTAGGTGTGCAAATGGAGGAATACTACCCGCATAAGGCCGTGTCGTCCCGGGGGCGCCAAAGCTTCGTCCAGAACTATGCACTACCAGGAAACACATCATTATTACCCGGCAGTGTCGACAGTTCTCATTCCAGTTTTCGTTCAACGTTATCGGTAAGTGGGCAATGCATGCAGCAACATCACGGCAAAGCCTCTGAAGGTGGGGATTCGATATGCTTGCTACCGCCAACAGCTTTCGTACCGCCCCCAGTCAACTCGCTCTTCCCCCCTCCTCCTGTGGTCAATTCTTCATCTGGTGCTGGTCGCAGTTTCCATAATGCGTCAAGTGCCCCCGCCAGTGGTGAAGCTGTTATCACGTCGGTCTTCCCATTTACTGCTCAGCAGGACACATCCGCGGTTGTGACACCTCGTGCAAAGTGCACATCAGATACCTACCAAGATGACGACCAACACTTCAAAGAAGAAAAACTCGAGCAAGACGATCTCGTCCTGCAAACGTCGACCGAAGTACCTGAGGCTAGCGCTGCGCCTGACGTGACAGTTCCCATGGACGACGAAAACATGAACAGCTTCCTTGACAGTGTCGCTCTCGAACTGGACGACATCATGGAGTAAATGAATATCTACGCCTTCCTCTTGGTTCCTCTACTATTTGGTGACAGTGAAGCTGTGACGCCTCACTACGTGAATTACCCGTCTAGAAAACCTAGCACAAGGAGAGAGAAAAAATGAATCACAACAGCTCGTTAACGGATGTGTTTACAATGTGTAGGTCGTTGTGTCCATGAGCACGAGCACGTTTTCCTACTGGGAGTTCGTCTCTAACATGCTCGCTGTTGCGCCACCGCTGCTGGAGACCTGATCTTCGTGGTTCGGCTCCTGTGGCTGCTCATCCAGCTTCTCCAAGATTGTGATTGTGCAGATGTCTTTGAGCCGGTGCTCGGCTCCATTCTGTCCTCCAAAAAGATGCACACATCCATTGCTACCCAGCACAGCGCCATGCCCCACACGCCCTCGCGACGCGATTTCAGCTTCTCCATTATCTGCAAAGACAGCGGGCTGCCATTCCCATGTTTGCGTGTCCAACAAGAATGCATCGCTGAACACACTGGTTGGTGCATTAGCGTCATCACGCTGCGGGTCCCAGCCACCGAAAATGAGAACCTTGCTTTCGCTCAGAACTGTCGCCGAGTGACCAGTGCGTTCCTGCGGAGGCTCCCCAGCCACACAAGGGTGGAACCACGTCCACACAGCATCGCTTCCCTTTTTCTCCTCTTTCTGTAGCACATGTACCGCGTTGAAGCTTTTGGACGAGTCGTTGCCTCCAAAGTAGATGATCTTGTCGTCGCCTACGGCCACAGCGCTGTGGTATGTGCGCGCACTGGGCAGTTTTCCTTCCACTTTCACTGCCTTCCAGTTCCAGTCATCTACCATAGATAAACAAGACGATTCTGAGTAAGTCTACTGGCTCGAGTCGCTCCGTATGCAATACGTGATCTCGACAACTTACCACTGTCCAAGACGTGGACCGAACTCTGCCGGTTTCGCCCTCTACTGCCGCCAAACACCACTACTTCGTTTCCAATAGCAGTGCAGGTATGGCCACTTCTCGCAGAAGGTGGTGATCCACGAACGGCAGGCGGGTACCAAAGGAAACACTCGGTGTCTAGCACCACGATATCCGACAAGATATCGAGATCGCCTTCGGCAACCGCATTGCGCTCGCCTCCGAACACAAGCACTAAATTCTTCGAGGCCAGATACACTGCGTCGTGCCAAGTACGCGTGATCGTTTCACAGTTGAGTGGTGTCGTCCAGCGGTGTGTCTTCAAGTCAAACACGTGCAAGTCACCTAGCGTGCGTTCATCGTCATCAGAGCCACCGTATACTACTACACGGTCTTCCGAAATCTTCGTCGCGGTATGACCCCAGCGTTCAGATGGGATACTGCCCAAAGCTTCTACCATTTCCCACTTCACGGCAGCTGCAAGAAAGCAAACAAATCACAACCCCCGTTAGGCTCATCTCCTGCTCCACTTCCAAGACAAAACGTGAATGTAATAGTTTCCGCATAAATGCACCTGCTGGGTTTGGTTTCGGGGGTCCGTTAATCGTGTCCTTGATAGACTTACCCGGTGAAGCCTTCGATCGCGACTTGGGTGTTTGACTGCGCTTCTTGCTGGATTCGGGCGTCGCCTTGCGCGATGTCGACTGCTTCGGTTCTGGCGAGAAGAAGGCGTCTGCGAGTCCCTTCGTACCACCGGCTTTCTTGTTCTTCTTGCTCGGCGTTTTCTTGCCCGTTTTCCCACTAGCAGTTGATGCAGACTCCGCTTCATCAGTTGAAGCGACCGACTGGTCACTCTTCACTTCGACAACATCTGTCTTGACCTTCTTTCCTTTTCCCGTCGTTGTTTTGCTACTGCCGTTCAACTGGGCAAGCAGCAAAGACTTCTCCACCTCATTAAGGAAGCTGGGTCGCGGCCGCTTGGCGTCTGCTTCGTCGTCGTCGTCACTGGCACTCAAGTCAATGGTGCGCTTCTTGGTCGGAGAGGAGGCCGCTTGGCTCGACGCTTCTCCTGCATCTGTTAGTGGAGACGTATCGGTTAAACCGCAGTGCTGAAATGGGCGTTAGGCTTGAACGTACGCTTGGAGAGCACGACGTCCCCCGTGAAGTCGCGACAGCGGATCGTGAGCGACCCCGCGGCGAATTCGAAGCGGATACCTGCCAGATCCGCGGGTAGATCCACCTCCACACCTGACAACAATCGGGTGTCAGTGCTGCGTTAGTTGGACACACAGGAGGCAGCTGCATGTAGTTATCTACGCACCTTCGTACGACAGCAGCGGCATCTTTAACTGAAAATGTTTTTTGTTTTGTTTTGCGCGCCAACGCTCATTTGACGAAACGTGCGTACTTGGATGGACCTCTTTTGCCCGTTTTGTCAGTTCGGAATGAGCATCAACGTGCAGCTCCACGGAGCGGTGCCGTACCTCGTGTCCCCGTGCGAGATCTTCTTCTTCCTCATCCACCACGTGAAGCTCGCGGTGGAGAGCGGCAAGTGCGTCTGGATGCAGCCAATGGGCGTGTCGGTGCTAATTATCACGCTGTCTCTGCGTGTTGCAGTGGTTATCCGGGGCAGGGCGGCTGCTTCTACGGGGGCGAAGGCTGCTGCTACGTCTCGCAATACCGTCTCGTCTTCGTGTCGGACCAGGCACATGAGAACAGCGCGTACCAGTCCTTCTCGCTGCCGCTTTACGCCATCCGCGACTGGGGCTTCGACGTGAGCTTATTCGGTACGGAGATTATCGCATGTGTGCTTTGGGTCGTTGATTGACGCGATGGTTGCAGGTGCGAAGAGCTGGAAGGGCCATGTTAATCAAGTTCCAGGCGGCGGATTGGTGGGGATCGGAAGGTTCACGATGGAGTTTCTGGTGGGTGTCGTGCGGTGGCCTGTTGGTGATCGGCGTCTCAGTTGCTAAGTCAAGTGTTTTCTTAGAGCTTTGGCTTCGACGAGTTTCGCAGACATCTTTTGCCATTGCTAGAGAACTCGAGAGCCCTGCACCGCCAGTTCCGCGACCTGACGACTCCATCGGTGCTGATGGTGCCAGGAAAGCTACAAGGACACGATGGAAGCTCTCGACGCCTGGCGTACTGCTCCGCTGACGACTCCATGACTCTGTTTATAGTTGATAGAGCCCGCCAGTCACGAGGATGATTGACTTTCGTACAACCATGCAGCTGAGCTGAACTCCTATTGCATTCGTTTTTAGTTTTTACGAAATGTTCATAGCATACGTAGCATCTTCACCTGTGCGCCTAATCATTCAATGGACAACTTCCATTTTTGTTTAGCCGCACAGTAAGACATCTGTTTTTTTCTCAGTTTTTTCAAAAGCAAAAAATGACACGAGTTGTTATGCTTCTATTTAATTTAAGGGCGTAAATGCTACATTAGCCGGAGACTATTGCCAAATTTGGCCGCGAAAAATAGGCCAACCAAGTCAAATTTGACTTCGGTCGGCCAAACTGGAAATTAACCGTGTTGATACAGTCATTGGAGTCCACCATCGGTCAACAAAAATTCCACTAATAGCGACTTTTGTAAGTAAAAAGTCCCTCCAGGTCGACAAAATGTTTAGAATAGTTGTCGGAGGTCCAATACTACCGTACGTGATCTAAAGTGCTAGACGCCAAATTAAAGACTGGTTGCAACCCTTATCGAGGGGATATCACTGTATTACTCGATGCTACTCCATCCTCTTATTGCTGTGGTTAGTGTAGATAGCACCTGTCAGCAAAACCTGTTCTCTAAGGACGTGGTCGCGTGCACTCCCCCCACTTAGAGGTAGAGATTGGATATTGTCTCGAGTTGCAGTTGCGCTGTTCTCCTTCTCCAACGAGGGTTCCCATTCTACGAGCCATTCAAATAGCGACAGCTAGCAGGAATGGATGCCAGTCATTGGACCAGTGTCATTATGACTTTTGTGCATTGAGTGGGCCGTGGTGGGGTCGGATCGTACTCTCCACCGCCAAGGCCTCGCTCGACTACTGCCGGCGCTGCCACCCTCGAATGTGACGGAGCACACGGCACCTTGTACATCGGAAGTGCTACAGAGCGGAAGCTCTCGGTGAACAACTAGTTTACGGGTACCGGCCTAAGGGAACCTTCTAATTCGCACTATTATCGCTTCACATCCGACTGGATTTAGACAGTAGGTTAAAGACTGAATATAAATTATAGGGGAGCCAAACTTGATCCATACAAACTATAAGGCAACTGTAGTAAAAACTAATCAAACATCCAATGGTTGGCTCACAGTCAACCGGTATCACGTACCATGGACACTAAAGAGGAAGATCCCGTCACTCTTTATGTAACTTGGATACACGTCGGTGTACCCCGTTACACCGAGCGACCCATCGCCCGTACCCACCACGACGTAGACGCCAGACATTGCCGATGAATCCGAAGAACAGCCCACCGCCCTCTTCATCGACGCCTTGAATCTGTCGCAGGTCTCGCCCGAAGTGCTGCATTCTCAGCGCACTGTGGTGACTTATGAGCAGGACACATTTGCGTGGACGAAACTTGCCGCAAAACCACTGCTACAAGTGCGGTATCAGCACATGAAGACCATGTTTCAAGACTTCAAGAGTTCGGCTCAGCTGAGAAGTGCGTGGGCTCAGCAGGCTTCCCAGATGTCACGGCAGAGTGATACCATTGTCAAACCCTCTCAGTGCAAGTCTAAGGTAGGGTTATCGCCATTGTTGAGCATGTGGACTGTGTAGTGAAGACACTAACACTGTGACATTAACACTACTTTTGTTGCGGTGGCCAGATCAAGAACATGCATAAGCAATACACGGCGTATCGCGTCGCTCTGCAAAACCCAGGAAATCGGACGAAGAACCCCCCGCATGAGCTCCGCACTACGAGATCATGGGGTATGCAAAGTGAAGCATACTCTAGTGACGTTATAATGTAGAGTCTGTACACTAAACAGCTAGTGGATGGTCACACACGACCACAGCACAACGCCAATTTTGTTGGGCTCTAATGAGAGGAGTGAGGCTGCAGCGCCTAGTGGCCCCCAACAAGACGCAGACGCTCGTTGGCACTGTTGTACTTTCATTCCACTGGCCACTCCTGGTCACCCCGCCAGCGAGTAGCCAAGGTTACGATTAACGTAGCAAGAGTTACTCGACAAGCAGACAACCGATACCACAGTCTCATTAATGATGGCATGCATAGTACTGGTAGCCACATGGATTGAGCTCAACACAGCTTGCCTTCTAACTGTGCTGGTACGTCCACAAGCCATATGCATTTATTTATCACTGAAATCCGTTTTGCAAAAGCAGCAGCCGTGCTTTTTTTTCCTCTCAACTTTCATTGGGGCACGTTTCTGTCTCAAAGACGGTGAGATTGGGTGTTAATGAGTGCCCTGCCTCCATCACAACGCATGTTATCGACACCTCGTTGACAACTACGTTGAGATCACCGATGCCAGAGTTTTCCACAACTCGCCTTCTCTCGGCAACTACAATCGGAAATCAACAGCTCTCGACAGAAAATGAAGTCGCCCCCTCGTTTGAATGCCCAGCTAGTCAATACGATTGAAGATTTGCTCGGTTCATCACCAGAGAACGAATCAGTCGACTTTGATAATATATTTTAGGTCTGCAACAACATTTATAGGAATCCGTCCCAAACGCGTGTCGAATTAGACAGTAAAAAAAGAAGGTTATTTCTGCCGCAGTACGATGACTACACATACGGGACTGTGCTGCAAGCTACACAACGAGTACACGGAACGGGAAATGAGCTTGGCAAGAACGACAAGCAAGCTAGATCAGATTCGTCACCCGCAGTCGTGTGATGCCACCAAGCGCACTCGCTAACCAGGCAGCAATTGACGAAGAAAACCTATTGGTGTAGCGGGGCTACACAGTCGGTTCACCTCCTACCTTAGTGCAACATGCACTAATGGCTACTTTCATGTTGACCACTCCACAGAGTGGTCCACATTCATATCCGAAGAGATATTACTGGTAGAAAGAAGCATATTTCTACCATTAAGAGTCGTTCATTAGATAGGGATTCTGCCAGCCATCCGATGGCAGATCCCTCATTATAGATATCAGTTTCAGGAGAAAACACAGTTAATAATCAATTCAGTTCTCATTTTAGACCAAAGCTATCATTTAGTCCCTTTATCTAGGTTTAATTATACTTGTGGACACAAGTATACTTAATCTAAGTTAAACACTCCTACGCTTCCTCATACACGTGCGCACACGTGTAAGCTAAAGTGTTGGGTCTAAGCAGACCCATTACACCTGGTAGCACTTTGTAGTCCGTCCAACGACCGACTAAGAACACGTTTGTATGGAATACGAACGCGGGGCTGAGAACCTGCCCACGGACAGTAACATGTCCATGGGTAGCCCAAACGCGTCTGCAACGCATGTTGAGCGTGCAGACTGCCCCCACCTATCGGGCCCAGAGTGGGAGGCCCTCCAACGACTGTCAACAGTCATTGGAGAAGCGGCGGTAGCTACGATGCTACGTACGCTATCGCCGACGGAGCAACACGGTGTTGCTCTGGGTTTCATCGTGAAGGAACAGCGTGAAACCACTGCTCGAGCATCGGTGCCGCCTTCGGCCACACCGCGCGTGGAGTCGTTGAAACTCCACGTAAGCAGCTACGTTGGAAGAGAGGGGGAACCTCTCCTCCGT